>JAPTHN010000102.1:300000-601209 GCA_026936325.1 Platynereis dumerilii | reverse complement strand
TAATGTTAACCATGTCAGATTTGTGTGCAATAATGCCGATAAGTGGCATTGGATTCTTAATTCAGGAGACCTTTGAAGTTGCTTTTCAGAAAGCCAAAGGAGTCAGGAGTTGGAGTCAGTCACTTACTACGAACCAGAAACCAATGCTACAAACCGAACAAAAGACGATAAGGTGTGGACCCAACATTTGAGGAAGTTCACTCCGCTACAGTGCATGCTACAGTGCATTCTTGTGGTTTCAGATATTTATATATATTTTTCTTTAAACCAAATTGTCTTTATATTTATATATTATTACATGCGTTGTTTTATAATTGACAGGCAAAATCATCACCACTTATGGTCCAAAATTGTCAATCAATCATATTGGGCATGTGAATTTCATTGAAAGGATATCCAAATATAATTTTCCCTACACTTTAGCCTCTAATCCATCGTTTGACAAGCAAAATCATCACCGCTTATGGTCAGAAATTGTCAAACAATCATATTTGGCATGTGAATTTCATTGAAAGGGTATCCAAATACAATTTGCTCTTCACTTTAGCTTCTAATCCATCGTTTGACAAGCAAAATCATCACCACTTATAGTCCGAAATTGTCAAACAATCACATTTTGCATGTGAATTTCATTGAAAGGGTATCCAAATATAATTTTCCTGCACTTTAGCTTCTAATCCATCGTTTGACAAGCAAAATCATCACCACTTGTAATCCGAAATTGTCAAACAATCATATGTGGCATGTGAATTTCATGGAAAGGGTTTCCTAATATAATATTTCCTGCACGTTTGTTTCTGATGCATCATTTGACAAGCAGAATCTTCGCATCTCGTGGTCAGGAAATGTCAAACAATAATATTTTGCATATCGATCGTTTCTAAGTACAATATTTGCTGCACTTTAGCTTCTAATCTTCACTGTGAATACTTTTTTTGTCTGTCTGTCTATAATCCATCAATAGACAAGCAAAATCTTCACAACTTATGGTCTGAAAATGTCCAAAAAAAAAATTGGTATGTGAATTTATTTAATATTTCCGACACGTTTGATTCTAATCCATCATTTGACAAGCAAAATCTTCACAACTTCTGCTCCGAAATTGTCAAACAATCATGTTTGGCATGTGAATTCATTAAAAGGGTTTCCAAATACAGCTTTCCTACACTTTTGCTTCTAATCCATCATTTGACAAGCAAAATCTCCACAACTTCTGCTCCGAAAATGTCAAACAACTGTTAAGTGTTTGGCATGTGAATTTCATTGAAAGGGTTTCCAAATAAAATTTTTCCTACACTTTCGTTTCTAATCTATCATTTGACAAGCAAAATCTTCACTCATGATTGTGAAAAATCTGTTCTCTATTGCTTCAAAATTGTTAAATTGTACTTTTTAATATTGGTTAGTTTTTAATAAATAAACAAATATGGTCCATAAATGTCAAACAACAATATTTCGCATTTGGATTTCATTGATAGGCTTTCCAAACACAATTTTTCTTACACTTTAGCTTCAAATCCATTCTTTGACAACCAACGTTTTTATAAGTTTTCTACGATATTTAATTCACGTCTTTGATCTTTTCTCAGTTGATCATTTCTCAAATCATATTAAAAAACCTTCATTTCAATATCTCCTGTTGTCTGTCCATTCTGCTACTTTAGGAGTTGCAAGGTGTTTCAATCAGTACCACAGGTAATCACTTCATTGTGTTGAATTTCCTATGGTCTTTCTTTGATAATCTTTTCTGCCAATGAATTGACATCCATATTCGCCATCTCCTGTCAACTCTTCATTTCATGAAGTGAAAATGTCAATCACATATATTTGCCATGTGAATCTTCTTTACAGAATGTGTTCTGCATTTTCACTTCAAATCTGCATTCACCACTTACGAGGTTGTGAAAATATGCCTTTTTATGCATCTCTGCTTCTCAATCCACCCATTCACAAAGCTGCATATTCACTGGTTAATGACCGAAAAATCTCCAACAACAATATTTGTTTATGCCTTTCATTGAATTTGACAAACATAGTTTTCACTGCTTTGTGAACTGCCAATGTCAGCCGCCACATTTATTATTTGCATTTCATCGAAAGGCTTTGTATAATAGTTCTTCATCAATGCAAAATATCCCTATGCCCAGAACAAAGCTGACTACAATTCTTTTTTTTAAAAAGAATTTCTTGTTAGACACAAAAACGAAACAAAATCTGTTGGTAATTTTTTGAGAAATTCACGTTATAGAAAATCTGGTTTATCTCACGACTAGAATACACGTGCAATGATATGTAATGCAATAAACACGTTTGAAAATGTGATAAAACTTGTCTGCTGGGCTCTGTTATACATTTCAAACAAGTTTGTAGAAAGATTGGCCCGCCCCTATTTATATGATAAAAGTAGGGGGAGCGGGGCACCATGAGCCACAGGGCACCATGAGGCATGGACCCTACACAGCAAACAGTGTGACAGAATAATTCGATAGGCAGACCATATACTCCTTTATTAGCGTAGAATTAGGTAATGTAGCAACTATAATCTTTCTATTCAATGTCGGACCAAGAATTGAAAAAAAAAAAAAAGAAGTAAAATCTGTCATGATGGAACTTTTTCGCCTGGTACTTTTACTATTTCTAGCATCTTCACAAAACCAATACTGCTCGAAGAAGGCAAAACATGTGCCAGGATGATGTCATAACGTTGATGCCGGGATAAACCAGAATCTGGTGAGATGCACAAATACATGTAGCAGTTTCAACGAAAAATTTAATGTGCTTCGCTCATCCATGATCCATTTGAAGCTCAGTTTCTAACTAACAACTCTACTGCTGCAAGTCCAGACATAAGTGCAAATCTGTCTTATCCTCAGAATTGATAATATATGAAATAAAATCCATCTGAGCCAATTGTAATGTGGTAATTTTTACAATGGGAAAATTTAAGTAAATTTAATACCCAGTTAATGAGGTCTCTTTACAGTTGGATGAATGGGATGTGTCAATAGCTCCAGATGATGTATCAATCTTGAGAGCATTGTAAAATGTATTTTCCTTAAATTTTGTGAAGTTAAATAAATATATGGTAATTTGTTAATTCAATGAAAAGGAATATCCTGTAGGAGTTATTTAATATGCTGCTAAAAATAATCATATTAGAACTGATGCTGTAAAGTAATTGTGGTAGTGGTCAATGACACTTATTAGCAAGTTTTTCCTCTTATACCAAAGGTCTTAAAATCACATCTGGTAAACATAACAGACAATGACGATAGGTATGAATAGATTTTCTCCTTATGTATTTGAAAATTCAGTACCATATTGATAAATGAATGCTCATGGTGGCCCAGGTCATGGCTCACGGTGCCCCAGGTTGGGGCGCCATAAGCCGCTTGACATATTTTTTTAAAGACAATATTGGGATCTTTTAAACATTGAAAATACAGTGTAACAACACTTTTAAATATTGTAGCCAAGAAGTGTTTCTATGATTACATACAGTAACCGTCTATGTATATACCATTGAAATTTCAGGCTCACCGGCACAACAGGCTAAAAGCGGCTCATGGTGCCCTGCTCTCCCCTACCAACATCCACACCAAAGCCATAGTGTAATATCTGTCCTAAATTGGTTTATCACTAATGGAATTCAAAGGTATTTCAAGTTCTACTGCACTGTTTTTACAATGTTTTTTTAAAAATCATTTTAAAGATACTCATCTTCCAACCTCATTAGTATGCACTGCACATTATCTGAGTGTGAGGTGTCACAAGGTTTTAATTTTTAAAATGTTATTATTATGAAATTTAAACTCATTCCACCATATAATTTGAAGTCAAACGTGTATTAACATGACCATACATCTATGCCTTCAACAACAGATCTAGGTTTATAAGGTGGTGTTTCTTCCTGGTAAAAACGTGAATGAAAATGTGACAAAAATCTCAGCTGATGGCAAAAAAAGCCACAATTTACTGCTAAATGCAAAACGTCTGTATAAATAACTTGAAACTTCTGAAGTTGAACAGCATGAACAAGCTTTGCTGTACCATCCACCATGACATACAGTGTCACCCGTAATGACATACATTGATCAATAAATGTGAGGGCGTGAGTTCAAATCTCACCCCGGGAACTCACTTTAGTCCGAGCCCATGGGACATTAAATGGAGGCGGGTTGTATCCAGTATTCTATGCTGGGGCAACTGAAAGACCCTGGGCATCCCTGAATTAATAGGGTATGTTCCAGACTCACAGTCTTCTCATCTCATCATCATACGGCGATCGCCTGCCTCAATATAGCCCACTAAGGTGCTGCAGAGGCGTAAAACACAAACAAACAAACAAACAAATTGATCAATAATGATAGGTCTGCAGGAATTTCACGAAAAATTGCCACAACAGAAACTGGAAGAATGATACAGTGTAAGCCTATATGACTATAGCTCTATCAACGCCCTGTTGATTTAAAAAAATGTTTTTTATTGCCACTTGTTTTTCTTAGAAAGCACTTGAAAAAGGAATTTATGAGTGCAAGTGCACTGATCACGATTTGAAGGTAATGGATCTATTTTTGTGGGATATATATATCAAGGTGTCATGGTCGGATGTCTGGACCTGTCTGGCAGCATGGCTTAGAGGCACATGATGAGCTATGATGGGATGAGAGAGGGAGGATGATGCTGCACTCTGCCTCATCAGGCTCATGCTGTTCCATGCTGCAATCAGCTCAGGTGTGGTGGGGCTGGCCTACAGGTAGATGGGGATTCCCCAACTGTCACACAGCAGTGGGTCCTGATTGGTTTACAGGTAGGTCACGTGACTGACCTACATTTCTGTCTCACCTGCCGGTGTTGGGAGTGCAATTCAAACATGAAGTGGATTGAGAGCAAAGGATTAAAGCAGCTGGGAGTTTACTAGAATTGAGTGATAAGTGCAAGATGGGGAACTGCTGTGCTGTGGAGGGTGCCATAGACCACTGGATCTATGTGCAGACAGGTGATAAAGGGCAGATGACAGATGAGGCCACAGTCATGATGGTCCTGTATGACAACAAGGGTAACAAGTCTCCAGAAATCACACTGTGTTGTGGGTTCAATGATGGCTTTGAGAGGGGCCAGACTGACACTTTCCAGGGCCCACCCTTGGCATACATGGAAGAGCTGACCACCATGGAATTATGGAGGACTGACGTTGATCACACTGATGCTGACTGGTATTGTGAAGTGATCATGGTCAATGACGCCAGGAGGGACCAATCTTACTACTTCCCAGTGCAGAGGTGGATCAGAGGGGATAAATTCCACTATATGATCCCTGTCAATGACACTTCCTTACCCCAGAATGATCCCTATCCAGAACAGAGGAAAGCTGAGTTAGGAGACAAGAAAGCATTGTATGCTTATGCCCAGCTGGCCCCTGAGATGCCTGTCCAGGTGAGAATATGAAAAAACTCGTTTGGTGTTTTCTAGGCCACATGTGGATGACACATATATTTAATGACTTTGCACTCTAGACTTTCTCAATGTAAGCTTATGAAGTCGAATATGTATGTAATACATTATAATACATATAGTAGCATATATTTAAAGTAATACCTATTATACACTTGCATTGATAATTGGCTTGTATACACCAGAAGTATTGACAGAAGTTTAAAGGGACCCTGTAGTGCCACACCTCCCCAGTTCATTCACCCTACCAATTGGACCGTGACCATGACAAAAATACCCCAGCTTCTGCCATATACATCAAGGTTTTCTTTTGTAAACACAGACTTTTAAAGCATTGTCATGTTAATTAGGTTGTCCTCAAAGAAATATTTGACCTGCTTAGGAATCCAGAATTTATCGGGACAGTTGTAGACATATAATACATTTACAGATATTGTATATCTGTATGATATTATCTATTGTTTATGATGTCCTAGTGAGATAAGGGTGGAGTTTGACCACCACGAATATGAATCTACTTATGTCTATAAACCTGTTTGAATAGCAACTGTCAAACAATCTCAAAATTGTGTCCTTAAGAGTCTGTGACTGTTAGATTATTGTCTCAGTGAGTCAGAACAAAAATCAATAATCCAAACAAAAATCTGAGAGTATGGCACTGGGGTTTCCCAGTGACAAATGGCCTTCATAATCCTGTGGCTAGATCATCTTGTTCCTATGACCTCATTTTCTTATCCAGGATATCTTTGAGTTCAACTGTCAGTTTGATTATGTTGTGGTCACTCCTCCAAACTCCACTTTCTTCAGTGAATTATAATCTTATCAATGTCCGTTATCATTGTCCTTCCACTTGAAGAGTTCAATATATTGTAAATGTATGCTGATCTGCATTCGAAGAAGTAGATCAGTTTTCTGTGAACCATATCAACTTCTTTATTGTTTTGTAACTTAGAATTTTTTTTCAGTGAAGTGCTTTAATATTGAATCCAGTTTTTGAAGCAATTAAACTTGTCAAGGTTTCATGACCATTAAAGCCATTTCAAGTTTAATGGGTGACAGAAAGAATGTGTAGAAGTAAAAATACAAAGATATCACAACTGACAACTATATCACACCAGTAGACAATAGAAAAAAGATGTAAACATGAATATGTGCTTTCAAAATCCTTGTATTAAAATTGCAATGAGCCAATTTATCAGTTCCAATCTCCAATACTAGGTTCAAAAGCATCCCCCAAATGCACTTGTTGCGGTTTAGGTCCTCTGAGTCTGATGAATTCGTGAGTTCCTAGGATGATGAAAAGGCCTACACGGGTATATTTGTGCAAGGTCATTGAGAACATTGGTATATATACGGACTTATAGGGCCGAAAATGAATCAGTTAAAACTGTAACAGACAGGCCATAAATTATGATATAACAATGCCTGTTTACATGGTAAATAGTTTACACTAAACAGCATGAAAAGACACTCAATAATGATTTTATATATAAATTAGAAAAGGTGAAAGAAAATAATAAGAGAAAAAATCTACATCTTGTGTGGTATTTCACAAAGTGTAATGAATAAAGTGGCCATATTATATAGGAAAGAAGTTGTCTAAAACCTCTGTGTCAGTGTCAAGTTAAAACAAAGTAAGACTTTGTACTTCCATCTCCCTTCAATCTCAAGATGGATATGTTGATCAAGAGAACAACGTCGATGGTTCTGACTGTGACAATTTTATCATTTTAGGTTTACAAACTGCCAGACGAAGAACAGTTTTCAGATGAATACAAGGTGAGACTTGGACAAAAATACCTGTAAAAGTTATATGAGAGACTACTCTATTTCTTTTTTTACTTTTCCTTTGATCTGATTTATAAATGCATTGCTTTCCGTTCTAGTATGACATAGAGTCAGAAAAAGCAGACTTGAAACTGAAGAGCATGGTGAGGATCACTGCTGACTACTGGGAATCATTCGATGAACTTGACAGACTCTTCTTCCAGTCTCCTCTATTGCCACAGCCTCGGGTAAGGCCAATTGAATATTTGATGAATATATTGCCTGGTTAAGCTTTTCGTTCAATTCAGTGTCCTCTCAGTGGGAAAAGATACATTGAAATTTGTATACGTTTCTTTGTATTATCAATTAAATGTTGTTTGTCACAGAGTATGTGTTTTTTCGACAACCTTATAACTTAATTCACTAGTAGCAATCCAGATATTACATTTTGGTAGCTATTTGATGTGGATTGATTTGTGGTGTCTACGATTGAATTCAAGTAAACTTTTCTACTTGATTTTAGATTAATTTGTAAAATGTATATTCTTGTGAAAAAGTATGAAGTTTTTTTTTGCGGATCAGATACTTCACATTCGGTTGTATTTGTTATTTGCAGGGTCGAAATTTCTACAGTAATGACCTTCGGTTTGCAGCTCAGAGATTAGTGGGATGTAATCCAGCAATGATCAAATTGTGCACTGGGCTGCCTGAGAAGTATGTTTCTTTACAATGAGATACCATGTATTACAGCAGTTCTTAAGCAGCCTTCGCTCTTGAAACTTTCGGGGTATTAGGTTCAGACCAGATCAAAAGTTTGATAAGGATTGTCTACCCCTCATAAATTAATTGACCGACTTGTTTTCAACCCTTTACAGGTGTTTATCATAGATATGATGGGGGGTTTAAATTAAAATTATATAGAGAATGGCATGGAGGAGGGGTGAAAACTGGGTAAAGAGAGGAGTAGTTGACGAGCTGGAAGTCGGTCAACTTCATTTGACATCCTTATCATGTCCGAATTTATAATGGGCAAATGACCAGAATCTTTGTATCCCAACTTTCCAAGAGCGAAGGCTGCTGTATCTAAGAATGCTCAAGCAACTGTAACTTGTTTTATTATAGAGGATATTAATAGAATTATTGACAAAATTAGTTACTCATAAATATCCTAGTATTGTACTTTTTTGTTCCGCAGCATGGGAGTGACGGCGGAAATGTTGCGACCTTTCCTAGAAGGATGGAGCGTGAAGCAGATCATTGACGCGAAACGTCTATTTGTGTGTGATTATAAGATCCTGGACAATTTGCCGACGATTGATGACAGACCAGTGAGTAAAAGTTGAAAAATCTTCCTGAATTGTGGGTTTGTTTACATCCTGTCGCGTTTCATGTAATTGTCTAAAATTTCACTCGTGCTGTCATGGACTCATCAATTTTAATGTACTTTACATCCAGGCAAACTGAGTGATGATATTTCAATGTTATGCACAATCCTTGTTGTATCATCGCGGATGTTATATAATGTCAACATGGTGAATTGGTGGTTATGGGCCATCATGATTATGTAACATTGTGCGGTCAACATTAATGTTCAAATTACATTGTAATTATACAACTCAGGTGGCTATTTAAAAGGTCAAATTAAGTGCAGTATTCCCTGAAATTTGCAACCCTTCCATTGTGTTGTTGAGCTGCAGTGGCGGATCAGGGTTCCTTGTGGGCCCAGTTCCCCCCCCCAGACCACTGACATGAAATGTAACATTTTGAAGAAAGAATGCAATGACACTGGACAGCAAATGACCAAAAGTACCGTGGGCCCCCCTGGCAAAGATCAAATCAATCAATGCAAACAGTGATGAAATAAAATGTCTGGTACATTTTTCTGTTGTCTAAATTTATTTGCCTCTTTAGTATGCAAGCAACTTCTAGATGAAATTGCACTATGCAAAAATATAAATCTTGTACTTCTTGTAAGACTTGTTACAACAATATCTGATTATACTCACACGTATTACTTTGTTCTTTTCAGATGGTCGCTCCTATAGGTTTATTCTTCTTAAATGGCGACAAACAGTTAACGCCAATTGCCATTCAACTGCAGCAAAATATCACTCCTGACAATCCTGTAAGTTCTTGAACACATTGCCACAATCATGGTGTGTTGTCTATTGTGCCTGAATTTGGAGCTGAGATTCCATGCAACTGACCAATCACTGACTGATCAGACCTATTGATGTCTTGTACCAAAGCGTAATAGGTAGTTCCGTATATATTCAGGCTGTATTGCAATTTTGGTCGAATGAAATGATCTGAAATCTGAATCTTTGGTAGTTAAGTCATAAAACATGATTCAGCACTTTTCTAGATCTGATAAATGTGCTAAAGATGCATGAAACTCCTACTCAGTCTTACCGTTTCAATTTCAATTGTATGATAATTGTATGATAAATGAATGTGTTTTATTAAAAAAACAATTATTAGGCCTAACCTTCAACAATCCAATTAATGTCTTGCTCATTTATCAATTGGCTTTCAGGTTTTCCTCAGCAATGATGCACCTTTCACGTGGTTAATAGCCAAAATGTGGTTTAATTTAGCAGATGCTACTGTTCATCAAGGACTTTTTCACTTAGGTGAGTGATGTTACTGAGTTGAATCTGGAACAATATCTTGAAATGGATCTGTCTTATGCTTAGAAAAACAAATCTAAATCCTCCTATTAAGGCCACATGAAGCGAGCCCTATGACATTTGCCTTACAATGACTAAATTTGCTTGGATAGGCCTATTCTGTTTCAAAATTTTGTCAGAAAATAGTTTCCAGCAGATCTATAAATTTTTTGTGACATGTTTTTTGGAAAATTAACTGAGCATTTTTGTATGTTTTGTTTCAGGATATACACATTTACTTATGGAGGGCATTTCAGTATGTACCAACAGAACTTTATCGCGAAACCATCCAATATTCAAACTCCTTGCTCCACACTTCATATTTCTGCTGGCAGTTAATTCGTAAGTACAAGATTTATCTTTGATCACACTTAGAATACATTGTTAACGCTTAGCTCTATTGAGTGATGACTAAAACGATATCTTTTGTATTTTTTAGGAGAGGACTACAATACTTGTTGCGAAATGACGGCTGGATTGATAGAACAACTCAGATGGGAAGAGAAGGGTTCTTTGAATTAGTGAGGAGAGGGTAAGCATTGCAAGACCGGCATATATGTGTATAAATATTCAGTTTGGTCTTAACAACAAACACATCAAGTCATCCTATGTTTCACTCTCATGTGAACAAGACCTCTAGCTGAAAGGTCGAAAGTTCAAATCTTCAACATTGTTAAGTTTTCCAATGAACAATAATATTATGCATGGATATATATACCTGGAACCAAGAACAACTTATTCTCCATGGGATCTTAATACATTGTATAAACTTCTTTCAGTTGTTAATGAAGTGATTGTTTTCTTTAGCTTGGAAGAATGGAGAATAGATGTACATGGAAATCTCCCCAAGGAATTGGAAACAAGAGGGGTAAGAAATTATCTAGGCCTATATCCGCACGTTAAATTTCATTTGTAATTCTCTCTTGCTGTATTATTCTGAAATGTGATATTCTGTCGTGAAAATTAATTAAATCTTGGTATTTTCTATCCTGCACATTTACACAAGAATAGAATGGTTAATTTTATAACTAATGGGTCTTATGGTTATTTCAGGTTCTTGACTCAAAAGTATTGCCAAACTATGCCTACAAAGAAGACGGGTTGCCTTTATTTAAAGCAATGGAGGAGTATGTAACCAAAATTGTGAAACATTATTACCGTAAGTACCTTTTAAAAAAGAATTTCGTATAATTTCACAATAATGTCTTCTCAAGACAAAATGAATATTAAAGTGCAATAGAATTTTTACTTACCTCCTTATTGGGATTTTTCAGCCAACCCTGATGTACTGAAGGCAGACAGAGAGATCCAGGAATGGTGTCGAGAACTCGCCACTCCAAAGGACCGAGGAGGTGTGGGAATTCAGGTTCGTTGTTTTTTTTCAAATATTAACTTCTGTGTTGACCTTCTTCTTTTGAAGACAGGATATGACGACATGATTGAACAAAGTTCTGCTTTTCTTCTACTTCAGCAACTTTGCCACGATCTATTTTTTATGTGTTTTAGGGAATGCCAAAGGAAGGCCGGTTCAAGTACACATCAGACCTCGTCGGGGTCTGCACCAGTATTATCTTCACATGTTCAGCACAACACGCAGCTTTAAATTTCCCTCAGTATGATGAATACGGTTTCATTCCAAACTATCCTCCCATGCTTAATGGCTTGCCACCCATTGACAAGGTATGAATATTAATATCAATCTTTGACTAGAAATTTACTGACTCACTGGTCAATTAATATATTATTTATATATTAAATAGTTATACTTGTATAATGCCAAGTTACTTGTGATCATGAATGCCAATTATGCTGCCTTGGATGTCGCTGCAACCAAATTTATCTACAATGTATTCTCCATTGTTTATACCTTTTTTATTGTCGAGATGAAGCCATGATGTAGGATGTGGTTGAAAATTGGCATAAATTTACTTTCACAAGTTTCCTTTAAGTATTGTCTTGAGAACATAAAGCTGTGTTGGGTACTATTAAACAATAACGACACACATTAGCCAATCTGCTTTAATACAGATATCAGATGGAGATTATAGTAATGTAGTAAGCAGAATGACTCAACTTCTCTATTCTTGATTCCTGTCAATTGCAGACTCCTCGCTTGGAAGAAGACCAGTTATCTATCCTGCCAGACAAAGCCACGACGCTGGACATCATGTTGGTCACAAAACTCTTGAGTCAGAAAGGGGAGAAGAGTTTTGGAGATTGGGAATTCCAGTTTCAATATGAGCCAGCTGCTAGACAGGCCGAGGAGGAGTAAGATATTATAATGATTTATGATTATTAATTTAACAAGAATGAACTTTTAATTTTGAAGTTCCATAACTTATTGTTGGTAATTTAAACTATCAAAATGAAAGTGATGTCATCTTAGTAGCAGTAGGCATCTCTGTAGTAGAAATCCTCGAGCAACATCAATGAATTCCAATTGGTTATCATTAAAGGCAGAATTTTACTGTTATATATGAAACATTGTTTACTAAACAAACATGCATGGGTGCTCCTGAAAGCAAGAGTAGGAACCTCTAAGAAAAAGATGAAGATCTAACCATAAATTAAAGTCCGTTAGTGTTTTACTATGTTAGCTTATATTTTCTTCCTTGAGACACAACAACTTAGATATATGGTAAGTGCAGCCTTTGGGGGACACCTGGCTCATCAGCCATATGTGTAACTCTTTGTAGAAAAGAGTTACACATATGGCTGATATACCAAACTAACCGATTAAGACATTAAGTAAATTAAATTCTAAATTTATTTATTTCCAGATTACGGAAAGACCTAGAGAGAATTAGCCAGGACATCAAGATGCGCAACCAGCGAAGAGATCCCATCTACCAATACCCATACCTGGATCCCGACATTATTCCTAGTTCCATGATAATCTGATGTAATGTCTGGTGCTGCTTGTATATATTGTGAATGAATGTGAAAGCTTTTATACTGTCAATGTCGAACTGGGAGTGTAACTCCAATGTGTGCTCTGAATCAAAGTTTTAATTGGACACTGTATGAGTAAATAAGTGGAAATTGCAATATCCTGAATGCTACCGATGTTTGAAAATTAAATTATTTTACTGTGAGTTGTATGGCCAAGAGTATTGTACATGACATGTACGTCTGGAGTTATATACTTTATAGGTGAGCTCAAGTATGAATTTGCTTTGAGTATATTTTTATAGAAGTCTTCAAGTTTGTTGATTTGTGAATGAGATGTTATGTATATTTTTGTAATACTTATTTGTGGAATGTGAATATTCCTTCCAGAAATGTATGTGTGCAAGTGTAACTGAAATTGTTTAAAAATCTACATTCCCAAATGTAAGTTTCCTGCCTGACAAAGCTGTGGAAAACTGGATTCTTTCAGTGATTTTCTGTTGCAAAACTAGGGTATATTTGCAAATGGGAATCGAATGTTTTTCCCTCAGATAATTAAGTGCATTCTCAAGTCGGCCACCTGTTCACCGGTGAAAATAATCATGTTATTAGTAAATCTTGCTAAATCACATGAAAACTGGTGGTTATTAGGTGGAAATAAACTTGTAATTTTTACCAGTTTTCAACACTTCATCACAGGAAATATTACTTTTTTTTGTGCCTTGTCAGTGAGCTGCTAATATGGTAAAACATTTTTAGCCTGAAACAATCATAAACTATCAATGCATGTCTGTGAAAGTATAGAACTGCTACACTAATTTTGTCAAGTTCATTTGATGATCGACAGCAGGCTTCTTCGTTCACCAAGAGTGTTATGAATGTGCTTTGGAAGGGATAGTGGACCCTGATGAATGTATACATTTTATTTAGAAAATAAGAGACTTAGTTATAATGAATCCTGCATGGTCAGAACAAAAATTATTTTCTTGTCTGACAATCTTATGGAAATTTCATATGGTGCTCTTCAGAAAGCAGGAACAACCAAAATATTGAAAAAATCTAATTTTGATATGCCAAGTTATGAAATTGATCGAATGAAATGCGGTATAAATGTGTTTTATTATGTAGTGTTTTATTATGTATGTTGTTATGATTATATGGATAAAAGAATGGCGAAATACACAAGTTGTTTGAATGTCCTCCTCTCCTTTTGAAGTGCCATCTAGGGTAATTTAAGCAAAGTTATGAATGAATAATATAAGCCTGACCAATGGGAATGTAATTGAGAACTGATGAGGTCTTATTTTGCTTATAAAAATGGAAAGGTTATTATCGTATGAATTAAACTAGAAAAATGTTGTGTTATCAAATTCTTTCAGAATTTACCAAACTGCAAAATATGACATGAAAATTAAATACTACTTTTAATAAGTGAACTTTCTAGTTTGTCTTCACTCCACCAGATGGCTAATGTTATATTTTCATCAAAGTCACCTAATTTCGTAATTACTACCCACTTTGGCTGGTGTTTTGGCAAGTGTTGCCAGTGATGGAATGGAGTAAATTTTCGTCTGGGGAGCTCTTGGCTCCTGTGGCAGCGGCGTACCATTCAAAATTTTTTAAAGGGAAACAATTCTTTCACCAGCACATAATTTTGGCAAAAAATACACCGAGGACTGAATAAGTAACGCGACAATTGTAATTTCAGCAGTGATCATTGCATGGGGGAGCTCTAAGAGGGTACAGCTCTCCCCTGTTTTTGTGTCTAGGGAAATTAGCATCCCTGAGCTCCCCCCCCCCCCACATTTCCACCACTGAGTGTTGCTCATGTCCCAACTTGGTTCTAGTCACTAACCCCTGTCATGCCAGGAAATTATGCGAATGAAAAAGATCACTAATGTACCTGTGACCGTCAACTTAATCAAGTTTGAGTATGTCTCTTAAATAGCCCACTCAGGTGCTGATTAGACGTAAAACTCGAATACACACACAAACACACGTCCCAACCATTATGTGGATTTGTTTAACTTTGTTACGTTCCACCCTCATACTCATCATTTTGAAAGTAGCCGGAAACAGAATTAGCAAAACTCTATATATATATATGTACAACCTTCCAAAAACAACAGGTCTGTCAGCCAAGAAACTTCCAAGTCTTCAAAAATAAAAAAGATTGGTCCGGGTGAATTTTTAACAGAGAAAGGTTCGGGGGAGTCCCAGAAAGCAAAAAGACTCAAGTCTATTTGACTGAAATTCTTTCTTTCACATGTATTCTGAATTTTAATGGGCAGATCTTCTTTGATACATACTGCACTCTACTGCTTCACTCCATCCAGGTGCAAATGGGGAGGTTGGTATTTGGCAACGAAGGTTGAAGATCAACACCATGTCTTATGCCCATTAGTGTAGTAAGACTGTTCAAGAATTAATAGGAATCTGACGGCTCTTGAACTTTCAAGTTGAAATTGGTTTTATTGTCAATTTCAATGGAAAACTTTAAATTGTACCCATAGGCGAACGCCGAACGACCCGCTAGATTTTTGGGGGGTGAGTGACATTTGCCCAAATTACAGGAACTAGATTTTATACCATTTCAAATGAAATTGCCTATGACTGTACCTTTAACTTAAAATCAAGATTCACTTTGCAAGAATTTTTTCTTTGTCCAATCAGGAATATTTACCCGATCGAATTTATCCAGTGCTTAAGAAGTACATGTATGCTTACTTAAAACACAATTGATTTAATCATTTCCACCTATGCAATAAGTGTTGGGTAAAAATTCTTGTAGTTCCTAGACAGTTGGTCTTTCAGCTAAATTTACAATAGGCAAGTTATTGTCAATCAGTATTTCAACTAATAATAATAATAATAATAGGTATTTGTATAGCGCTAATTCCAGTAAACTGCTCACTAGCGCTTGTGCATGCTGGATTTATCTGTAGAAACTTTTAAACAGGTAAGTCTTAAGATTTCTCTTGAAACCTTCGAGTGTTTTGGAACCCTTGACTATCTCTGGGAGTTGGTTCCACAGTTTCGGAGCGGCATGCGAAAAGGCTCTGTCTTCATATTTGTTTTTATTGCAGGAGGGTGGTTCATTTAAGAGCATTTTGTTATTGCTTCTCAGATTGCAGTTTAATTCAGATTTTGGCTGAATCATATTTTGAATATACAAGGGAGCTTGCCCGTTTATTGCTTTCCAAGTTGTTAACATGACTTTGAATTGTATTCTTGCTGGAATGGGCAGCCAATGCAGTTGCTTCCTATGCTGGCTTACACTGTCATGCTTTCTCAATTTTTCAATGAGTCGAACGGCTGAGTTCTGGGCCACTTGGAGTTTATGCAGCAAACGACTCGATGTTCCATAAAGAAGACCATTTCCATAGTCTAGGTGAGGTGTGACAAGAGCATTGACCGCTGTTTTACAGGTTTCCTTGTCCAATGACTTCCTGATTTTTGAAATGTTTCTAATATTGAAATAGGCATTCCGACACATTTTGTTAACTTGTTTTTCCATGGTCATGTTTTTGTCAAAGATTACACCCAGATTTCTAACATGATCAACTGCATTAATTTTGACATTGTCGACATTGATTGACGATACTTGGAGTTTATTAAGTTGATGTGGACTGCCAATGAGCAGTAGTTCTGTTTTTTCTCCATTGTTACAAAGCTTATTTTCATGGAGAAATTTTCTGATATCAGCAATGCACTTTTCCATTTTGACTACGGCATTTTCTTGTTCTGAGAAAGTTGGTTTGAAAGAGAGTATAAGTTGCTCGTCATCGGCATACTTTTGGTCTTTCACTTGGTTGTTTTCAGCCACTTCGCTTAATGGAGCGATGTATGAATTAAATAGGATTGGTCCTAATTTTGAACCTTGAGGAACTCCAAATTTGAGTGGCAGTCTGGTTGATGTCTTGTCGTTAATTATCACCGACTGTGACCTTTCAGAAATGTATGACTTGAACCAGCATAGCGCAGAATCATGAATACCGTATCTGCTTTCTAAACGTTTCAGTAGAATCTTGTGATCAATTGTGTCAAAAGCGGCTGAAAGGTCCAACAGTACAAGCATCGTTACTTCACCATTGGTCATATTCAACATGATATCGTCATGGATCTTTGTCAGAAGGGTTTCAGTGCTGTGGAATTTTCTGTAAGCTGACTGTTTCTCATCGTCCAGGTTGTTTGAAGTAAGATGGTCTGTGTATTGTTTAATAACAGCACTTTCAATAAGTTTGCCAAGGAATGACAGGTTTGATACTGGTCTATAATTCTTTTTGATTAGATCCAATCCACATTTTTTCAACAAAGGTTTTACTAAAGCATGTTTTAGCTCAAGAGGCATTTCTCCCTGTGTGAGTGACTTATTGACGACATTGGTTATAACTGGGAGGTATTCATCAATACATTGGAGCAAAAGCCATGTGGGAATAGGATCAAGTTGGCAGTGTTTAACTGGCATTTCTCTGATCAGTTTCTTTATGTCACTTTGAGATAGCCTTCTGAAGTGTCGGAGTTGAGGGGCAGTTTCAATATTGTTCTGTTTTCACTATTAGACCACGGGCCAGAAAGTGAAACCCTCCCCCCCGGAGGGAATTTTCGGGACCCCCCTAGTTTTCTTCCTGGATGTGTTAGGAGTTCATTTCAGGTTGTTTCCGCAATTTAAAAGCGTGTAAACTCCAGAAAAAATCACTTTTTCTGAATACCGCGTGACGAATTTCGATATTTTTAGCGTGACGCACTTTCCTTCACCAAATTGGCAATAACTCCCTCAATAATCATCTTTATGGCACAACAAAGGTGTCATTGGAACCACAAATAAGCAGGCTACATGATACAATGTTGTTTTACTCAAAAATACGGACTAAAATCTGTTAGGAAGCCATTTTCCTACCCCTACCCCTACATTTTATTTAATAAAATGATTTCCGCCCATATATAATCACCATTTGAGGCTAAATACTATGCAAAATAATCATAAATTCAGCCTGGGTGAATTTAATCAATCACTTTCAAATCAACTATCAACACTAGAAACACACAGTCACAAATAAATCCATAAAAATCTATTTATCTGAGCACCACGTCGGGAATTTAGTTGTTTTTAGCTTAACAGACTTTCTGTCACAAAATTAGCCATAACTCCCTCAATAATAATTTTTATTACACAATGTAGGTGTCATTGGAACCACAAATAAGAAGGCAACATGATAAAATGTTGCTTTAGTTGAGGAGAGGGACTGAAGTTTAACAGAAGGCCATTTTCTTACCCCTACCCCTAACATGTTATTTAAAAAAAAGATTTCTGAACAATTATAATCATCAATTTCAGTTAAATTCTAAAAAAAACAAAAAACAAATTAAGACTAGGTTAATTCTCTCCGATCAGTTAAATGGTAATTCAGTATAATTACTAGGCTATCAGGTGCATATAGTATATTTATTTTGGAAAAGGGGTCTGGACACGCCAGCCCCACCTTTGTTAAATTTGGACTATCGCAGATTTCTGCTAAAATTTGAACACTTCCACACATTGAATTGGCTGTAAAGTGGTCATAGAAATGGCCAGGAATATTAAGTTTTTTATGGTGATTTAGTATATTTGCCAGGCTATCTGATGCATATGTTGTAATTTTGGACAAAGGGTCTGGACACCCTGGCCACACCTTTGTTAAATTTGGACTATCGCAGATTTCTGCTAAAATTTGAACACTTCCACTCATTGAATTGGCTATAAAGTGGTAATAAAAATGATAAAGCATATTAAGTTATATATGGTAATTTAGTATATTTGCCAGGCTATCTGATGCATATAGTTTAATTTTGGAAAAAGGGTGTGGACACCCTAGCCACACCTTTGTGAAGTACAGACTGTCGCAGATTTTTGCTAAAATTTGAACACTTCCACTCATTGAATTGGCTGTAAACTGGTCATAGAAATGGCCTGGCATATTAAGTTTTATATGGTGATATAGTATATTTGCCAGGCTCTCTGATGCATATAGTTTAATTTTGGACAAAGGGTGTGGACACCCTAGCCACACCTTAGTGAAATATGGACTGTCGCAGATTTTTTCTAAAATTTGAACACTTCCACACATTGAATTGGCTGTAAACTGGTCATAGAAATGGCCAGGCATATTAAGTTTTATATGGTGATTTAGTATATTTGCCAGGCTATCTGATGCATATAGTTTAATTTTGTAATAAGGTCGTGGACACCCTAGCCACAACTTAGTGAAATATGGACTGTCGCAGATTTTTGCTAAAATTTTAATACTTCCACTCATTGAATTGGCTGTAAACTGGTCATAGGAATGGCCAGGCATATTAAGTTTTATATGGTGATTTAGTATATTTGCCAGGCTATCTGATGCATATAGTTTAATTTTGGAAAAAGGGTGTGGACACCCTAGCCACACCTTTGTGAAGTACGGACTGTCGCAGATTTTTGCTAAAATTTGAACACTTCCACTTATTGAATTTGCTGTAAAGTGGTAATTAAAATGATAAAGCTTATTAAGTTTTATATGGTAGTTTAGTATATTTACCAGGCTATCTGGGGCATATAGTTTCATTTTGGAAAAAAGGTCTGGACACCACAGCCACACCATTGTGAAATTTGGACTATCGCAAATTCTTGCTAAAAATTTGAATACTCTCACACTTTCACTTACGGCTGGGGTGTCCACATCCTTTATTCAAAATGAAACTATATGCACAAGATTGCCTGGTAAATATACTAAGTTACCATATACAACTTAATATGCCTGGCCATTTCTACAACCTCTTTATAGCCATTTCAATGTGAAGTGTTCAATGTTAGCAAAATTTAATCTGCAACATTCCAAATTATACAAAGGCATGGCTAGGGTGTCCAGACCCTTTTCCAAAATGAAACTATATGCACCAGATAGCCTGGTAAAAACACTTAATTACCATATAAAACTTAATATGCTTTATCATTTTTATTACCACTTTACAGCCAATTCAATGAGTGGAAGTGTTCAAATTTAAGCAGAAATCTGCGATCGTCCAAATTTAACAAAGGTGTGGCTAGGGTGTCCACACCCTTTAAAAAAAATTAAACTATATGCCCCAGATAGCCTGGTAAATATACTAGATTACCATATAAAACTTTATAAGCTTTATCATTTTTATTACCCCTTCACGGCCAATTCAATATGTGGAAGTGTACAAATTTTAGCAAAAATCTGCGACATTCCATATTTCGGAAGGTGTGGCTGGTGTGTCCAGACCCTTTGTCCAAAATGAAACAATATGCATCAGATAGCCTGGTAAATATACTGAATCACCATATAAAACTCAACAAGCTTTATCATTTTTATTACCGCTTTACAGCCAATTCAATGTGTGGAAGTGTACAAATTTTAGCAAAAATCTGCGACAGTCCATATTACACAAAGGTGTGGCTAGGGTGTCCACACCCTTTTTCCAAAATTAAACTATATGCATCAGATAGCTTGGCAAATATACTAAATTACCATATGAAACTTAATATGCCTGGTCATTCCTATGACCAGTTTACAGCCAATTCAATGTGTGGAAGTGTACAAATTTTAGCAAAAATCTGCGACAGTCCATATTTCACTAAGGTGTGGCACCCTTTTTCCAAAATTGAACTATATGCATCAGATAGCCTGGCAAATATACTAAATCATCATATAAAACTTAATATGCCTGGCCATTTCTATGACCACTTTACAGCCAATTCAATGTGTGGAAGTGTTCAAATTTTAGCAGAAATCTGTGATAGTCCATATTTCACTAAGGTGTGGCTGGGGTGTCCAGACCCCTTTTCCAAAATAAATATACTATATGCACCAGATAGCCTACTAATTATACTGAATTACCATTTAACTGATCGGAGAGAATTAACCTAGTCTTAATTTGTTTCTTTTTTTTTAGAATTTAGCTGAAATTAATGATTATAAGTGTTCAGAAATCTTTTATTTTAAAAAACATGTTAGGGGTAGGGGTAAGAAAATGGCCTTCTGTTAAACTTCAGTCCCTCTCCTCAACTAAAGCAACATTTTATCATGTAGCCTTCTTATTTGTGGTTCCAATGAAACCTACATTGTGTAATAAAATTTATTATTGACCGAGTTATGGCTAATTTTGTGACAGAAAGTCTGTTAAGCTAAAAACAACTAAATTCCCGATGCGGTGCTCAGATAAATAGATTTTTATGGATTTATTTGTGACTGTGTGTTTCTAGTGTTGATAGTTGTTTTAAAAGTGATTGATTAAATTCACCCAGGCTGAATTTATGATTATTTTGCATAGTATTTAGCCTCAAATGGTGATTATATATGGGCGGAAATCATTTTATTAAATAAAATGTAGGGGTAGGGGTAGGAAAATGGCTTCCTAACAAATTTCAGTCCGTATTTTTGAGTAAAACAACATTGTATCATGTAGCCTGCTTATTTGTGGTTCCAATGACACCTTTGTTGTGTCATAAAGATGATTATTGAGGGAGTTATTGCCAATTTGGTGAAGGAAAGTGCGTCACGCTAAAAATATCTAAATTCGTCACGCGGTATTCAGAAAAAGTGATTTTTTCTGATGTTTACACGCTTTTAAATTGCGGAAACAACCTGAAATGAACTCCTAACACATCCAGGAAGAAAACTAGGGGGGTCCCGAAAATTCCCTCCGGGGGGGGAGGGTTTCACTTTCTGGCCCGTGGTCTATATGATCGTCGTGGAACAGCTTTTTTTGTAATGCCATCACCGTCAACATGACTTTGCTTACTCCCTCAAATTTCATTTCACTTTCTTTCATGCATGCTAACTTAGGAATTTCCACCTATTTTGATAAGTTTGCGCCGTGTTTTCAAGGCGAACACAGTGGAACACAGCCTCTCTGCCCACCACGCTTCCAAAGCATCCGCCATTACGTCGTATATGAAATGCGGGCAGCAATTGCGGGCTAGCGGTTGCGGGAAAAGTGCGTAAAATGCGGATCCCTAGTTCATTTTGGCCACAGATTCCTTCACAGTTGTCGTATTCTAACAATTTAAACTTCTAGATGCATCAGAAAAAAACGAGCATTTCAAAGGAATCAACCTCTTAGTTCCTCTTCACATAGTTTAGCCACCAGGTCTTATCAAATGTCCAATACACTTACAAGTGGCATGTTCTTTATAAAGAGAATCTGAATAAGCAATTATTAACAAGCTTGATTATAATTATGGCATTGAATCAGTGACTAAAATAGACAAGACCAGGACAGATACATATATATATATATATATGTAGGCTCAGTTTATGCTGTATGAATTAAATGATCGATGACTTGAAAGCAATTTTATTGGTAATGTTATATAGATATATCATATATACAGAGTGAAATAGGGCAACTATTCAGTCCCTTTGGGACAGCATTTTCATGCGTACCCCCAAATTGCTAATTACGCTTGAGACACTGCCTCTAGTTGTTAGCAGTATCATTGTGTGTGGAGTCCAACTTAGACCTGAGTGTTTTAATCTTTTCATCAAAGAACTTATTGAAATCATTTGCCAAGTCAATTTCATTTGTGTGTGGTGGGAGAGGTAGTTCTTGTTTTCTGTTCAGACTTGAGTTCAGTAACTTGAACAACTTCTTAGCGTCACCATTAGAATCTTTAATCTTGACTCGCAGATCTTCCGATTTGAGGTGACTCAGCTGCAGATTCAATGCATTTCTTTTTTCTTTGAATGACTCCCAGTCATCTTCAAGTCTGGTTCTCCTCCATAATCTCTCTGCTTTCCTCTTTTCTGATTTTAGAAGCTTGATATCAGCATTGTTGAATGGAGTGGGCGTGCGTAGAGTTACTTCTCTGATTTTAATGGGAGCATGTTTCTCCAGAACCTCTTCAGTAGAATTATAGAGTCGAATAAGTTCATTAAGATTTTTCTGTTCCATCCCACTTACAGACAGATGTCTTCCAATGTCTTTTTTGAAATCTTGAACAACAATTTTTCTAGTTTTTCTGAAACTGATTTTCTTCTTGGGTTTTTTTGCTTTCTTGATTGGAATGTCAAACAGAATGCAGTTATGATCAGAGAGCAGGTCACTGACCCTACAATTATTCAATATGGATTTTTCTTGAGTAATAACAAGGTCCAGTGTATTGCCATCTTTGTGTGTTGGTGCAGGGACATGTTGCACAAGACCAAACATTTCAAGGATGTCATTGAATTTAATGGCCTTTTTATCGTCCCGTTTATTCACATGAAAATTGAAATCGCCAGTAATTATGATTTCATTGTTGAATGTTTGATAGTGTCCCAGAAACTTTGTGAATTCAGTGAAGAATTCTGCAATGCTGTATTTATTTTTGTTGGATGACTCTGGGCGGTAAACTAGAAGAATTGTGACAATTTTCCCATCCATTTGGACTTGGATTTCCATGTGTTCAAAGGTCTTGGTCTTCATGCGATCTTTTTGAATTGCTTGAATGCCAGATTTGACAAGGCAACCTACTCCACCACCTGGTCTTCCTAAACGAGGCGAGCTAAGAAAGAAATATCCACCATTTTGCTCCAACTCGCCGATTTCAACTTCATCATCGTCTTTTAGCCAAGTCTCAGTGAAAAGAAAGATATCTAGATCATATTCGTCATTGTAGTCCTTAACAATTTGCGTTTTCTGTCTCAAACTCTGAGCATTCCACACACAGGTTTTCAGAATATTGTTTGGTTTGAGAATAGTCTTGTTGGGATGAATGCTTGTATGTTCGGCAGAAGCTGACATGGAGTCATTTTGAGCTAAAATCTCAAATCTGTTTGAGAGTTTGACTGAGCTAGTGTTGTGAATTACACGGTTTACATTTGACCGAGTTGCGGCTGTTGCTGGTCGTAGCCCATTGACATGTCTATTTAGACCAGTTCGCAAGGCATCAGAATAAAGCTTTCTATATGTGTGCATTGTTATTATCTGTTTGATGTCAGAATTCGATAAGCAAGCAATATGTGATCTGTCAGTTAGTGACTAGATCAGAACAATTTAATAGTGATCTGTCAGTTAGTGACGAGATCAGAAAATTTAAAAGTGATCTGTCAGTTAGTGACTAGATCAGAACAATTTTATAGTGATCTGTCAGTTAGTGACTAGATCAGAACAATTCAATAGCGATCTGTCAGTTAGTGACTAGATCAGACAATTTAAAAGTGATCTGTCAGTTGGTGACTAGATCAGAACAACTTTATAGTGATCTGTCAGTTAGTGACTAGATCAGAACAATCTAATAGTGATCTGTCAGTTAGTGACTAGATCAGAACAATCTAATAGTGATCTGTCAGTTAGTGAATAAATCAGAGCAATTTAAATGTGATCTGTCAGTTAGTGACTAGATCAGAACAATTTAATAGTGATCTGTCAGTTAGTGACGAGATCAGAAAATTTAAAAGTGATCTGTCAGTTAGTGACTAGATCAGAACAATTTTATAGTGATCTGTCAGTTAGTGACTAGATCAGAACAATTCAATAGCGATCTGTCAGTTAGTGACTAGATCAGAACAATTTAAAAGTGATCTGTCAGTTAGTGACTAGATCAGAACAATTTAATATCAATCTGTCAGTTAGTGACTAGATCAGAACAATGTTATAGTGATCTGTCAGTTAGTGACTTGATCAGAGCAATTTAAAAGTGATCTGTCAGTTAGTGACTAGATCAGAACAATTTAATAGTGATCTGTCAGTTAGTGACTAGATCAGAGCAATTTAAAAGTGATCTGTCAGTTAGTGACTAGATCAGAACAATTTAATAGTGATCTGTCAGTTAGTGACGAGATCAGAAAATTTAAAAGTGATCTGTCAGTTAGTGACTAGATCAGAACAATTTAATAGTGATCTGTCAGTTAGTGACTAGATCAGAACAATTCAATAGCGATCTGTCAGTTAGTGACTAGATCAGAACAATTTAAAAGTGATCTGTCAGTTAGTGACTAGATCAGAACAATTTAATATCAATCTGTCAGTTAGTGACTAGATCAGAACAATTTAATAGTGATCTGTCAGTAGTGACTAGATCAGAACAATTCAAAAGCGATCTGTCAGTTAGTGACTAGATCAGAACAATTTAATAGCGATCTATACTCTATAGGCATGTTCTTGTTGATTACAGAGGATTTCATAATTGTAGACACACAGGCTGAATATGAATTTTTTTGTAGGACATGTAGGCCTATTCCATGGGAAAAAGTGACTCTGAAAGACTTATGACATCGCTTTTACCACTAGAATAGCAGAAAAAATTGCATTTGGTCTCAGTGTCTACTAATATGAAATCATCAGTAATGAGATAAATATGAGAGGAACCAAAACATACACATTGATCCCATGTAAATGCGCATGTAGGCCTTTTACACACTATAGGCCTATCCCACATGACATATGATAGTCTTTTGATTTCCCACCAGTATGATGAGATGGTTTCCATGAATGTTTTGGTCATGTATAAACCTATGCTAGTATGGGCATACTTGTATGGTATCAACGACTCAACGTTCTAAATAGTTTGGGGAAATAAACATTGTCATCCCAGAAGCATGAAATGTCACAGTTACAATTTAATTTGGCAACATGTAGTCAATTTTAAAAGGTATATGGGACATTTGAGAATAACAGTAGGTGTAACCCAAGGGTGTAACTGTTACAAAATGTCGTTGACTACCTGTCCTTTATCCATGAATATTTATTAGTGAGTAAGGGTTCAGGATTAGCATGATTTTACTACATCAGAACTTGCTCAATTACTTCAAAGTTATTTTAAAACACAGGGTCAGTTCTAGTCCCTAACCCTGGGTTTCTTTTCACGTCTGCACCAGATTGTATGAACGCTTAACATAGGTTATCCTAAAGTGGTTAAGTCATTTTAATGATATTTTGTCAATTCTTGACTTGATTAGCTGAACTCATGTTACAACATAGCAAAAATATTTTGCCTGTAACCGGGCAAGAAGATAAGTTATAGGAGTTAACCACTTTAGGATAACCCATGTTAAGCGTAAATCTGGTACTGATGTGTTGACTCTTGTTTTGTCGTTAAATTTCTGTAGCATATTGCATTACATGTTAACTTTCCTCAACTTTGATCTTATAAATATTGTTGAAAGAACCATAAGTGGCACCTTCAACGAATTAAACGAAATACCACCTGCTCCCTTAAATTATGTGATCAATATATGATGATGGAGAGTGAGAGAGTGGGTCTGACTTCTACAAACTAACAAATTGACAGTCAGATAATATAGCATACACTTACTACTTGCAAGTTACATTAATTCATAGTTTCATACCATACATGTGGCCTTTAGCAACTGAACAATAACCTCTTGGCTATAGCCAGTGGCTAGGCCCGGATCTGCTCCTAATCTCCCCTACTACTTTGAATCATTAGATTCTTGTAACCTTTCAAAATAACATTTTATTATTGGAACAATTCTGACGCAATAAGTTATGTGAAACAACAAAATATATCAGAACAATTTTGACCGTTTTTACTGTAGCTTGTTGACTTACAGATATATAGAAGGACAGACAACTAGACACCACAATGACAGCCAGATGGACAGACACACACAAACAAATGAAAACATATAGGCTATGTGATGCCGCAGAACTAAAATATACACTAGCCCGAGTTAGTGCTACAGCATACTCCTGTCAAGATGTGCTACAGAGACCGCTGAGGTAGTACACGTCCATATAGTACCATGTTGGAACAGGAACCCTTGTCGTTGTGATTGTTCCGGTTTTCATATCATGATCTGCAAACAGCTATTAATCCTGTATAGGGTCTTTGGTCCAGATGCATGATTCAACACTAACACAACATCATTGCTGACCACATTTGTCCTGATGAAACCCTTATAGTCCTTACTCCTTATGTAAATTTGCTGAGTGACCCAATTCTTTCTTTGCAGCTTCCTATGTTTGATAATGATATCCGGCATCCTCTTTCGATAAGTATAGTAACAGGAAGCAAGTTGTGACAGTTTGTGTCAATATCATGTTAATTCACATGTATGGTATGTATACAGCACTATTTCAACCCCTATAGTATAGAGTATCAGATATTTGTATGCAATCAATTTTTAATATACAGTCATATCTCAAATATTTCACATTTCTATAAAAAAATAATAAGGATTACCTAACTTGTCAATCGTGACATTAGGCATGATAGTGTACTATACCCTGGAGGTGTTTCCTGAATGTCCATTTATATCAACTTGATTATCAAGTAGAAACATTTCAGAAAGGTGTAATTTATTTCATTTAAACAGAATTATCTTTGGATGCTGTCATCCCACAATTCAATTGAATTACAAGTTAACAAGTGCAGTTTTCAGCCCAGTACATTTAATGGGCCAATCATGATACATGTGGGCCCATGGGGAAATTTCAATTTAATCGGAATGTCAAATTGAATTGGGATGCTTTCACCAAAATATGTTACATCACCCTTTGATACCCGTCATGTGATACATAATGTACTACATTTTTTCTCCAAATAATGAGCGAAGGTATTTTCCTCTCTGTTCCCACCGTCTTCTTTGAGACAGGTATTTTATTATAATTATTAAGTTATTTTGAATTTATTTATGGAGCGAACTTCTGAATTCAGGTGTTTTTATGAGGAAGGGTCAGGAACTCAGGCTCTAACCTTAGAAGTGTACACAGTTCCATACTCTAACACTCTCAAAAGGTTGATTTGAAATGCAACAATGCAATTTGGATGTTTCTTTATGTCACTCTCTAAAAATAGATTGGTTTACAGACAACCAAGATAAGATCAATTGGTTAAAGAAGACCAACTGCTAGTCACAACCAAGATAATTGGCTGTGGAGCAGCAGTATTTGGTTGTCACAATTACAGCCATAATCTTGATTGAGCAATAACCATTTGGATGGTCACATTTCCACCAATAGCTTTGTCTACTAATATGTTCTAGAGCACTGCTGGGTACTGTACAGCACACAAGTGTAAAACTAACTACAAACCAAAAGAGGCATTTGATATCCATAACAGATACCTGATGCATGAGGTCAGTGTCATCAACCATATTCATGATTAATGTAAATTCCTAAATCTATCAAGACTTCCTGCCCCCCCCCTTTCTGCCCCCCCCCCCTTTCTGCCCCCTCTCATTCCCTGCAGTCTGTGGCGTCATGGGCTGCTGCCTGGTGGCTCCTAGCTCCTATATCAAGGGGAGCACCAGTTCAGCCACTCAGAACAACACAGCCAGTCAAAGGATACCAACCTCCTAAACTACAACAAGGTAGGTCATTTTGATCCCTTTCTCATTATTGAAATAAGCAGGAAATATGTTGTTATACAACAAATCACATACTTATGTTATCTGTAGTTCTCTTCAAATATTTAATTGCTCTAACAGGATGATAAATCATGCATTGGACACAATCATTACAAATCTTCATCAATTTAGATACTCTCAGTGGTTATGGTTATTCAAGCCTCCACAGAATAGGCCAGATTTTTATCACCTGAGAAAAAGTTAGCAACAAAGTCTCATTTGAACATATAGTTTGGATTATTACATTGCATACAACCAGTGCAAGTCACTTAGCTTTCTCAAAAATCACTGCTTTTTCTTCACACCCTACACTGCACAATCAAAAGCTACAAACGATAAACCATGACCAGTGAGTGACCTATAGAGCACAGCCCTCATGTACAATGGTTTTAATGGCCCAATAAGTTTCTAATGCCTTTGAGGGTATTCAAAGGGGCTGCTAAATACTATTAATGCCCCTCATTCTCACAATAGGGCATGCGTTTTACTATAATGTCAACACAGGGTTGTGAGTTCAGCTGGTTCAAGCCTAAAGTGTTTATACTGCAAGCACGCAATGATATGATCCAGATCCAGCTTATCTTTGTGATATATATACCAAACAGTCTTTCCCTTTTAAATTAAAGAACTTTTCACTGATTCTGAATCTCTTGAAAAAGCATAGTTACTATATGCTGGGTTAAAGAAACTTGATGTTTCTTTATTTAAGTTAGACAAAGTTAACTGAAATTCAATTAAAGCAAAATCTGAAGCTTCTGAGGAAAAATAAAGCATGATCTGTGACTTATAAACAATTTCAATATGTGGATTACATTTCCTTTGAAATGAAATTCACCAATAAATCAGTCAATTATAATTCAAGATTAAAACAAAAAGCCAGTTAATCAAACAATCAATCAATCAATCAATCACTCTATCAATCAGAGTAAGGGACCGTTTAGAATTTATGACTAGGGGTGGGAGTTTTGGCCGAGGGGGTACTAACTTTTTACACTTGTTTCAAGGGGGGGGGGTTAATTAATTTTTGACAACACTTCCAAGTGGGGGGTTAGAACTTTTAACAAAGAAAAAATATTAAAAAACGCGCATAAACTTATTTTATTTGGACTTTTTACGCGCAAAAGTCCGCAAAATGACGCGAATCTGTACGCGAGGCCGTGTATAACAGTATATATGTGTGTATTGCTTTGTATGTCGAGGGGGGGGGGTACTAAAAATACACGTGAAACGTAAGGGTGGGGTACTAAAAATCTTCATGAAACTCAAGGGGGGTATCAATTTTTAACGGGAAGTTCAAGCAAAACTCCCACCCCCCAGTCATAAATTCTGAACGGTCCCTAAGCAATGTGTTAAAAGTTGACAAAAATGCTTCAGTGAGGTTTGATAACATAGGCTACTGTGAAGTTTGATGACATGTGGTATATGTTCTGCGATAAAGTTTTGATTTAATTGATAAGAGTATGCTACCAGGATATGAAATATACACAATGTCATTTATAAACGTTTTTCAATTGGATCAAAATATTTTGAGTTGGCAATAAATATCACATGAGCGAGTAAGCATGCCATCAGCTGACAGCCATTTAACTGCCTCAGGAGGAGTCAGGAATGTTTCATGGCTGTTGGTGAATGAGGGCAAGCCACCTGTCCAGACCAATAAACTACACATTTCAAGCAACTAAATATCCCCAAGAAATAGTTACTCAACACCATTCAAGGTCACAGATGAGTCAATATGTAGCAACATTGACAGATGAGTTAAATGTTGTATTTAACAACACACTTGTAAGAGCAATGCTTATTGGCCCAGTTATTGCAGGAAAAGGTCAATTTTTACCATTTCCTTGGAGAAGTAACTTAAGCTCAGATTTGAGCAAATACCAGAAATACCACAACTTTCTTTTTGACATTGACAAAGCAATATTATAGTCATTTGGTGGATGAATGTGTCTATTACAGCATTGCTGGGAATTGGGAAAGCTTGGCCCACCTGATATATTATTTATAGCAAAACTTACTTGTGATGACACATTATTATATAGGCTACCTTTGTTAGTTGGACTAGATTTATATGTTTATATGACTTCAGTCGACTTACAGAAAACTATTTGGACATCTATCTTGCATATCAACCGACGAAGTGGAAATCCCTTTATTACAACCCTATAGATCCACCCATATAGAAACTAATATTTGGGAATTCAGAAATCACCCAACTGAACAAGAAGAAGATGAAAAAACTTTCAACATAAAATGATTTCACCTGAAAAGCATTCTGATGCATGCGTTGTTATCGATAACATCAGTCTATGCAGCACCATATATTGGTACACCGCATCTTTCAGGCATTAATTATTGACGGAGTGTAAAAATAGATATTAATTGACACCATTTCACAATTGAGCGTTGTATTTTTATCTTAGAATCTGACTCATTTTCCTGCACTCCGCATTCAGTCAATTTCAGCGTATTGAGTAATGGCCACTTTATGACTCGGTTGTCACCCTGCAAAAACTTAAACAAGCAACTTCATCGTTGAGCAATTCGCAATCGGATCTTTCTAGCAATGACACCGATGATGCAATGATGATGCAGACTGCAATGGCTTTAAACACCCACTCTCTCTGCTTCTATTCCAAAAGCAGCTGAGATGCAAATTGCAGTGATTCAGCATGCATCAGGATTCAGGGATCATGAGGATGCTAAAGGTGATCTGACTCAAGATGCTGAATATTGGATGCCTAAAAGTGAGGGATGAATTGGTTCTATGTTATGAGACCTGTGCTTTTGAGTCATTGGGTTGTCTTTTTTGGGAGTGCACTCAGTGCAGATCTATACATTCCTGTTAGACTATGGGTATGGATAGGGCAACCCTGAAGCAAGTATTTGCTTATCAAGGCCTGATTGCGTTGGGACGACAGAGAGACAAAAGTCAATGACTTGCCTTGTGGGAAATATCTCATTTGCCTCTCATAGACTATCCATCTGACTTTCTTAATATCTTCCTATTTATCTATCTGTCTAATTCAGGGGCGTATCTAGAAATGGCCTGAGGGGGGGGCCATTACATGGGGTGAATACGGGGCGCTCCACAGCGTTTCCTATCTCTTCCATGTTAATTTTGGGCCTGAGGGGGGGGGCCATGGCACCATGGCCCCCCCCTAAATACGCCACTGCTGTCTATCTATCTTTTTATCTATCTATCCACATTTATATAATAACATATATCCGATTGTCCGATTGTCTGTACAATATCCAGATTATGATTTTGCTTGTGGTCTACCAAAGTATTATTCCCCAAATGTGGAATGATTCACTGGAATCCCTTCAGGGCGATTGTACAATGAGCTATATGCGAAAAGCTGAGTTCAGAAAAAGGTGTATCATCTCACAATTGGAGATTGCACAGCACATGGGTCACTTTCCTAGTAGCTGCCTGGGTTATAGTGGATGTTGTGGATGAGAATGCTCCTGTCCCTTTGCCTGAGAATCCCTGCAGTGGAATCCTCAGTAAACACAGCCAATGTAACAGCCCATTTGCCCCTATTAGCAGACCAGGTCTTTCATCCTCAGGCAAATGCGGCCAGCCAGCGGGCCATCGATCTTGATTTGTGACTTCAGATGTTGTGACAGCGACACCGAACAGAAGTGACCTCACAGAATCTCTCATGGGACTCACCTCTTCGGGGAATTTCTGTGACTCGTCCTATTTTGCCAAACTGTCCGGTTGGTCGGCCTCTCGTTGGCACCAATTAGCTTCTCATCCTGAGCCGGCTGAATATCTGTTGGACAGAGCTTTTCAGATAAATATCACACAGCCATAACAAAAGTCAACACTCACACCAGAACCTCACTTGGGTAAAGGTCTCTATCCAGCAGTAAAAGAAGAGACATTCTGTGATAGGACATTTTTATTTCAACCATTGACAGATTTACACTCTGTTTCAGTGTCAAACAAGATAAACACTCTCTTACTTGAAGTTACTTCCTTCAGATTTATGATGACTCATGAAACCTCTAGGACACCATATTATCAGCCACCTCATTATTGAACATATATGCTTACTTTGTTCAGATTAAACTTTTATACAAACTTACTCACAAAACCAAACACCAAGGATGGCAATATAAGAAGTTAACCAAGGACTATAGATGTACTCTTGATATTTCATCATTTTAACATCTCTTCATTTATTTCAGATTTATATCACTCAACTACATAGAACTCCACATTTAATAAGAAAGCATCTAACACAAGAAATATGGGCAACAAATTCTCAGCACTCACCCACAGGAGATTCAAAGTCAGCGTGACCACAGGAGACAAGAAGGGAGCAGGGACTGATGCTAATGTCTACTTGGTCCTGCACGACGAAAAAGGCAAGAAGTCACAACCGCTAAAGTTGGATAAAGCATTTCACAATGATCTCGAAAGAGGCCGGACAGACAATTACTCAGGTCCTAAGGTAGACGACCACTTTGGCGAAGCAACCGAGATAGAGTTATGGAGGGACGATGCAGGTATCTTCGCCCCGTGGTACTGCGACCATATCATAGTGACAGACACAAGAACAAAACTGAGCCAAGTGTTTCCAATACAGAGATGGGTCAAAAAAGACATTCATTACAAAATCCCATCAGAACACACCACCCTACCCCAGGATGACAAATACCCAGAAATGAGGAAGGCTGAATTAGCTGACAAGAGAGAGGAGTATCAATATGAACAGAAAATAGAAGGTCTTCCTATACAGGTATGTCTTCTTATCTTGTCTTTATTTTAATCATTAATATTTTAAAGCCAAACACTTTGATATAGAATTCGAGTGGATTGTGGCATGATGACACACGAAGTGCAATTTTCAACCATACTTTCAATGTTAATTTGATTGAAGGAGACTTATCCCACTTGTTGGTGACAGCCAAATGAAAGGATTATGCATCTGATTTTCATTCTTAAATTCGTTATGAGAAGTCAATGGCTTTCGTTTGATCATGACTAATCAAACAGCCTCTATGTTTCCCATGTTGAAAGTAGAGAAGATGACACTTCATCGGCTATCATGAGTCACGAAGTGCCATTTTCACAGTGCCGCAGTCCACTCTAATTCTATATCAAAGTGTTTGGCTGTAATAGATGCTATAAAAGTAATGGCTAGTGTACAGAATCCTTCCTCATCATGATCTGATTCGAACTGAATAATATTTCCAAAGTCGACTTCCCTTTACATTTATCTTAACTGTGCAATCACCATAGCTATTTTTGTATTTGAAAGTGGTTATCATGTTGAACAGATATCATATAATGGATGACCACAGAGTCAAGAATCATGACATTTCTTCCCGAAACATCACATGTTACACCGTCATTCTTCATGATCGGATTCACGCTCATTTCCTCTGTAGGCTTAATTCATCTTTGCCACTGATATCAAATTTCTTGCTTGAAAGTATAAAAGAGAGAAATGTTATGCACATATTGTGCGTTGTTAAATTAATCGGAGTACCAAGGCATAAGACCTTCTCTTAAAATTCCCTTTTCGCAACTTCCAAATCAAATTCCCTGAGTAAATCACTTCATCAGTCTACATGCCCAATGCCCATTTTCAGCTAACCACTTGTCTCCACTCCAGTCATTCCAAGAAACACATATTTACATAGTCATTGTACAATATAAACATTGATATTTTCCCAGGTGTCACAGTCAACACATGTCCACAAGTGGTAATCCCCTGAACGTGTCACTTTTAGCAGATTTTGGTTGTTGTGGGCTGAAAGTTTGGCCTTTGACTGAAAATGGCTGGAGGTCATCCATTTGACCTCTTGGTGTCATGAGGAAGGCATGTCTATGTTCTCAGCCTAATGTTAGCCTAATATGGTGCATGCAGAACATTGGTACTCAGTGATTTATTAACATACCATGTAATTTACTCATACACTATGTAATTTGCTCTTTCCCGAGAAGCATTATACACAGAGACAAACTGGTACAGTGTGGTACATGTGCAGGCAATCAATGTCCACACGATTTTAGAAAATTTCATAAAATGAAGAGGAGAAACTTGCAAATGAGAATGATGATAGGTCTATAAATAACATCATGATTCATGAGGTAATGGATCACTGGACCTTGAATTGGCAATCCCCTTCCCATCACACAGTGAGCTTGAACAAACTTTGGGGTTAAAAAAATTGACCAAGAAAACGATTAGCGCAGTGATGTAGAGGAAGGTCAGACGAACATTTTGATGTATCAAACGAAAAAATCTGTTGGGAATTTTTTGAGATATTTGAGTTTTAGATTTTTAATTTATCACACCCTATTCTTAGCATGTAATCTCCATGAAAAAAAGATCAAAACTGTCCATTTTCCCGTTAGGTAATATCTAAGATAATTTCATTATTCAGAAGTAAAAATATGTAGTCATTGTCTCTGCAGAAAGTTTGTACCGCTTCATGCAGACTGACAGGGTGTGATAAACCTATAACTGCTAACATTTCTGGCTAAAGGCCTAAGAAAATGTTTGCAATACCGGGTTGTGTTAGTTTCATCATTCTGGTAAATAATTTTAGCAAATTTGGTCTCACCATCTCATTGTTACAGGCTTTGTTGAGTTTTTTGTGCATTTTATCACTAATTTTGACACCGTGAAAAAAGCATTTCATAACAATGTGAAAAGATAGACAAAGTTGAGTAAATCATCAGAAAATACATGCATAGAATGTTTGAAGTATCTGCTTCACTATGAAGTTGAATCCCCTGATATTACATGGAAAGTCTTTGCAATTGGACAAAAAGACAAAAATAAGATTAAAAGCTATAAATAAACAGTAATATTCATACTTAATGTATTTTGAGTAATTAAAATGGATGTTGGGTGTTTAATGTTGATGTGGGTTATCTGGCATCCAAAATCAACCAATCTTTAATTGTATAGAAAACAAAAACAGCATAAATTCAGTAAATTATGTGAAATGTAGTTAATACAAACAGGTACAACTATTGCACATTAAGACTGCAATGTCAAAGTATTTTACTCCATACTTAACGAAAAGCTTCCAAACATTCTATCTATGCGTTTTCTGATGATTCACTCAACATTGGCTACACTGCACATGGTTGCAAAAGTACTTGTTTCACAGTGGTAAAATTTCTTAAAAAACACATAAAAACACCAATAATACACCATAGAGTTCAAAAGTGAGGTAGATTCTACTACAATTATTCACCAGAATGATGAAACTGAGGACAAGCTGGAAAATAAACATATTTTATAAATTTTCTGAGAAATTTTTCTGTTATTGGTTTATCACACCCTGTCAGTCTACATGAAGTGGTACAAACTTTTTGCAGAGACAATGTCTGCATATTTTTACTTCTGAATAATGATTTTTATCTTAGATATTACCTAACGGGAAAAATGGGCAGTTTTGATCATTTTTATATGGAGATTCCGTGCTAACAATAGGGTGTGATAAATAAAAAGTTTAAAACTCAAATATCTCAAAAAATTCCCAACAGATTTTTTCGTTTGATACATCAAAATGTTCGTCCGACCTTTCTCTACATCACTGCGCTAATCGTTTTCTTGGTCAATTTTTTTAACCCCAAAGTTTGTTCAAGCTCGCTGTGATCAACCATACGAGAAGTAATTTTGAATATGAACAATTTCTACCTTAGGTTGCTGAAGTGACATCAGATTGTATTAACTTTGTTGCCACTTGCCAGCTTGTTGCTGTGGACTTAACAGAAAATGTCTAGCAGTGAAGTCTGTCTGGGCATTGACCTTTTGCCAACCTTTGATCCTAAAGTTCCACCAGGTAATTGCCCTGCAGCATCTCCTCAGCCCTTCTATTGATTAAATCTGCTTTTGGCTGCAACTTACAAGAGTTATATGGAGATAATAGCCTATAACTTTATGCAACTATTGATGTTATTTCATCCATTAAATGTGTATGACTACTTCCACCTTTAGCCCTCATGTAACTAACGCCTCAATTTATGTCACTTGGTGATACTATGGCCTGTCAATGATACCATCATATCAACACTAATGTGGGCCCTGGCATTTCATTCACAGTGAAAGTTTTGTTGAGGATGTTTAAAAAGTTCTCTGGGAACAAAATGTTGACTTTTAACATTGCCAGCTGGCAAGCTGAGCCAAGCTCTGACTTGATATATTTACCTAAGTGCTCAGACTTTCTGTTCTGAAGAGGACTATAAAAAATACCTTATATCAGTGACGATGAAAATATTTTCTCTTACATGACTACATGAGATTTTGTGAGCACATTCGAAGTGCATGCATGGGTGATTTAAAAAAAAAAATTCAAACAGAACGCTTTTGTTTTAAAAGTATTGAGTTTTAAGTTTTGCTTCTAAAGGAGCATACATCATAACTACAAAACATATTCATTTGACAGGAATGAAGTAACATATTATTATATTATAGTAAAACGAGTACTTACAAAACAAAAACTGAAATGTTAATGCAATGCATAGGTGATTTCATGTTTTGCTCGAACATTTAATGTCAGTCATTACACAAGATCTTTTTAGCAATATTTTAATAAGTTTTATAAGGATCGTACATAAGCTTTATAAAACTTAATGAAATTATTCAATCGTATTAAATATCATTTTCTTTTATCCAGGCCAAGAAACTTCCAGAGGACGAAAAATTCTCAGATGAATATAAGGTAAAATATTTGCAATATAGATGCATATAAATTTATTTTGAACACTGAAGATATTATAGTATAATTTTGAAGTCATACAATTTATAATAATCAGGACGGTGTAACAACTTTCAGGGAATTTCTTTTCTTATTTCAGTGGGACATTGTGAGTTTGAAATACGAAATGGTGCTTAAAAGTAAACTCACACAATTCCAAGTGAAATCTCAGTGGGAAAGCATGGATGATATCAGCCAGCTGTACACTTATGAAGTCTTCTCAAAACCCAAGGTAGAGACATTTAAATTGAAGTATCCTTAATTCATTATTTTATGCATAACAAATAGGGCACTTTCAAATGTATACATCTATCGCAAAGTTATTCCGAATGCTTATTACATAGTTGAGCGTAGGAAGTTTAGAGAAATGTATTTGATCGGCAAATCTTGGCTGAGGCAGTTAAAAAGCTTCAAAGATACAAAGGATTTAGTTCTCAAACTACCATATATAGCCACAACGATGCTTATAGGCAAAAATATTTTTGTTGTTCCTGATAATAACGGCTAGAATAGTTTTCAGCACCTGGCATTTTACTTCAGTTATTGATGGTCCATTCCACTATTGAAAGAAGTTGTATGTCAATTCACCTTCACTATTTCATTCATTTGGCAATACATTATGTAGGCCTATATAGGCCTATACATGAGAAGGCAAACATGGCTGTTTCCATTTGGCCAATAATATAACAAGCATTTGGACTGATTTGAATCATTAGATTTGATACATTTTGATGACCAAATCAGTTTAATGGCAACAACAATCATCGCCTTCCTAATATATTGTCCTTGGAGCAGGCAGAGGATTTCCCTTGGTATATTATGTATGTAGTGTGTGGTCCAGGTTTGTGAGCTGAGTGATTTCTATCAGACAGCAATCTAGCCGGCATCCCAATTGCAACTAATTTACGAGCCAAATCACCAACAAAATTGCTTTGATAAAATGACAAAAACCAACAACCAAATTGAACCAATGTTTGTTTTTCTCACCCATCACCCTCACTGTGTGCCACAAGCAAACCATCAAATGCAATCAAACAATCATCAAGCAATCATCAAGCATTAACAGTCCCCAATTACCTGATCCATATTTGTTTTTCTAAAACCTGATGTATGGTCAGAGGGGTTATTGTAACCACTATCACCGTTAATATTCACTAAGTATAAATATAGGTCTAGTTGGTTTATGGCTAACAAACTGGCTGGTTAGCAATGGTACTGACCTTGTGCTTATAAATATATTTATAAATGCAAAATGCACATGGAATGTCAATTATTTGATTGTTCGAGATAATTTGGGCAACTATGAACACGATCTACTCAGATCCAGTTATCATGGAGCATCATGACCAGTCATGTGGGTGCATGATGGAGCAATTATGACATCAAAACAAATGGACTAAACTGACTTCCTGTGGATTACAATCTCTGGAAACTTGGGATGATGCAGCAAAGTTTAATGTATAAATGCAAATTCCTTACAGCATACTCCATATGGTTTCATGTGCTCAGAGGTACGCTTGTGGTAACCCAAGTGTAGGTTCAAGAATTCCTAGCCCTCAGGGGGCATAATTGTGGTCTCACATCATGCAGTCATCTGCTGTTTTACCCTATTCATCACCTTTTTTAGTCTCAGACCAATTTTCTTACAACAAAAACAAACAGAAACATACATGCTGGTGGTTCAAAGCTATCCCAACAATTGCTAAAAATAATAGCTTTTGACCAAATGACTTACGTTGTAGGGAGAAAACATTTCCTTCCTAGTTTTTCATACGGCATGTTTTTTTCAGTCATCAGAAAAAACTGATTTCATAAGAACTTTGTTTTACCACAAAAATCTAAATTTTCTGATTATCTTGCATGTCTGTGTGACAGACTGTAAAGTCATTTTATTGTCCACTTTTCATACAATTTTCACTTTGCACAGTCCTATATATCTCATAATATCTGGTTTGTCGTTATATGCCACACTGTGATACACATAGGCGGCATGATAGGCCTACATATCTGGCATATTGAAAAGTCATTTTATTACCAACATTTCTGTTGCAATTTATTTTTGTTAGTCTGCTTTACTGACACATGAAGTCACTTTATCATATTTTTCTTCATTTCTTTACAATGTAATTGTACTTTTTCAGCCTTTAAAGTACTACAAAGACGATTCATGGTTTGCTGCCCAACGACTGGCTGGCTGCAATCCGACAAGAATTACCCTCTGCACTGAAATACCTGACAAGTAAATATCATTCTCTATCCTTATAAATAGTATGAGGAAATTAAACAAGAATGAAGACGTAACAATAAATGCACATTTCAAATTCACATTCCAATGTAACATTCTTAATCAAACACGATGATCTGATCCAAAAAACTCGGACAAGACAAGTCGAAATATATATGGTTCTGAATAAAAACTTGCTCATGCAAATTTTATCTGATCTGGGGAGTTATTTAAGGTAATAGGTAAACAATATTCACCATAGAAAATTTCCTGTAAACCACCTGTACAGAAAAACACCTTCCAAACCAGACATTTCATAAGTTCATAGATCTGTCTTAAGTGTTTGTTACATTGGTTAAAAATGACAGATAGTTACTGATTGATTTCCTGAACACATGGATTCAATAGAACCTCTTCAAGGCCATTCAACCCACCCCAGGTATTTTGAGCATTTATATATCCTGTTCATGTCTTCTCATCTTTATCAATCTTCCTTGAAATTCTTGTTGCAGCTTCCGGGTGACAGATGACATGGTCAATGGGTTCCTAGAAGGTCGAAGCCTAACCCAAGCGTTGGAGGAAAAGAAACTCTTTTTAGTTGACCACAAGATTGTCGAAGGCCTTCCTGTGGTCAACGATGAAAGTGAGGTGAGATAAACCAACATTAATCGATCAATTCATATCCCTGTTCATCATAATCTTGTTATTGATTGCTATTCAACTTGATTGAAGTGTCAGCAGGGGAAATACTTCAAAACGAGTATATTTCTGTTTAATGGATGAGGTAAGGTTTCATGAGTTGAAAAAATACAATAAAAATTCCCCATCAAATGGTGTTTCTGAAAAGTAATGGATGCATTTACATATATTAGCTGCAATACACAAATATTGTCCACACCAACAGTCATGAATGTATGCATATTTAATAACAGAAATACAGCTATCTTGTCTTTTTTGGTGGTTGATGCAGAACTTTGTTAATGGTGGAGGGGGGGGGGGTGTGAGTGGGGATTACGAATGTTTCCAACTTTGAACAAGGTATATACGAGTGAGATAAACAAAATGTGATGACCTATCAATTATTATCTTACATCATTTATTTCATAAGATGCAATGAAAATTCCCACTGAATTTTATGAAAGTAAATGGTGTAATTGCTGAAAAATGTAGTAATTTGCATCACACGCCGTGAGAACCTCTGTGATACAAACGGAAACCCAGACGACATAACCTCGTAAAAGATAACAAGAGAATATGTCAAACAAGATATTCAATCAGATTGCGGTTGTCGAAAACCACTAAACTCATGTAAATACAAACACGAAAGTCCTGGTTTGTATGCATGTATCACTGTGTAATTATTGCATTCATAGAGACTGATAGTGCCATCATAGTAGGACACGAGTCAACAGGATTCAAATTTATCATAGGCAATTCAAAATGAACTCTATCCAATGAGCATTAGAATGACAAGAAAATTGTCCTCATGTTTAAAACAATCATAATGGTGGCCACTGAATGTTCTGTGGTCAATGTCAGGCCGATGAAGTACTGTCCGCCATTTCATGTTCATAAATCTCAGAGAACAGCTGTACTTCGAAAAAAAAATCGACCTTGTAAGTATAAGACTGAAGCTATATAAGTAGTCAACAAAATATCTACATAAAAGTGTTTTTATTGCAGCTCTCATCACCTCTTGCCCTGTTCTACCTTGACAATAGCAACCAACTCAAACCAATTGCTATACAACTCAAACAAGCACCAGGACCAGACAATCCAGTAAGTGCCACTCAAAGATAATACCCCCATCAAAGTCATTTATCAACAGAAAACAGCTATGTATTGTTAACATATATACTGGTAGGACTGGTTTATTAAACTCAGATAAAAAGTACTTTTTGTTTTCATAAACTTGAATAAAAAGTATGTTTTGTTTTCAGTAGTTTTCTACATGGTATGAAGGTTAAGCGCTGTAATAAATAATGCTGTTTTCATCGCTTCCTTGAAAGACTATATTCAGAAACTGAAGCTTTCAATAGTGCAAAATTTCATACGATAAATCAAAGCTTGATGATATTTTTACTTCAAGTTTAACATAGAGACACGTGAAGATAAGAACAATAGTATCTTTATCAAAATGTGGATCAAATATACCCTTTATTAAAGTGATTTGGTTTGATTGATGTCAGGTGTTCCTGCCCAGTGACCCAGAGAACCTGTGGATGTTGGCAAAAATGTGGTTTAATCTGGCTGATGCTATGGTCCACCAGTCCCTCACACATTTAGGTAATAACACATTTGTCTATTTTTTCAAAAGATGTTTTTGTTTTTTACTTGAATTACTTAGTTACTGATTGACAAATGCAAAAGTTAATCTTTATTCGAACAAAACTTGAGACATTCAATCGTTATCGTTGGTTACTGCCACGGTTGATGAATGTATTTCACTATAAATTACTTGTAAGCCCCCATTGTCAATTATATTTCTTTATATTTTTTCATAGTGAATTTTATCATGAAAACATATATCTATAGGGGTTCTCCTCTTTATCAACCTTGCATTTATTGTACATTAAACGCTCCAATGAATGTCATTTTGAAGGCGATAATCCTTCAGGAGACCTCTACAATTTCTTTGGAAATCCTTGTGCAAAATGACCTTCAGGTTTCGTCAATAATAGACTGGGATAATAAATTGACAATGGATCATCATAAAAAAGATTATAGCTTGTTTAATTTTGTCAACATATATTTTTAATTGTAGGTTTCACACATTTACTCATGGAAGGCGTCTGTGTCAACACTCACCGAAATCTCGCTCTTAACCACCCGGTGTACCGACTTATTGCTCCACATTTCCTGTTCCTTCTGGCTATTAATACGTAAGAAAACATTTGTCTATCTCTTATTATATGCTATATATACAAAGATCAACTAAAGTTACACAAGTTTGCTTTCTTTCATGTAAAAATTGTTGTAGGCCTATGAGGCTTATAAATATTATGAGAGAGTGACTCTTCTTGATATTTTTGTACTTTTAAAAATTGTTTTCACTCTTCCTTTGTCATAGTTTACTAATGCCAGTAATTGGTAGTGTATAATTATGTTGACTTTTTATAAAGAAACAGCAATTTAAAAGTTGTTAAAATCATGGCTGAAATGAAGTCATTATAACGTAACTGTAATCTTAAAGTTGCAAAATTTGTTTTACAGCATTAATTGTATGCAACACTTTCAAATTTTGAGCTAAATGTGTATTCATATTACATAAATATTTTTATTCATTATTTCAGGAGAGGATTGGCATTATTAATTAACCCAGATGGATGGGTCCAGAAAACCATGCAGATTGGCGTGAAAGGAATGGCAGATCTCATTGACAGAGGGTAATTGAACTTCAACGAATCTTTTCTCCCCTTTCACATGCTTATTAAACATTAGCTATAATTGAAACAGCACTGTGCCATTTAATATTAAGAGTACAAAAAAAGTCATATGGCACATGTATGACCATAGACTTGACCTTGACAAAGGCAATCTTATATTTCACATTTCACATTCCTTTTTCGCACTGCGCAATACTGAAGATATCTCTGCTCTGATGCACACAAGATGCATATCAATTGGTTTATGCACTCAGACAGTAGCTTCTCATTTCAAAGCAAAACCAAGGGGTCTAACAACCACAAAAGTAATAAATAACAATAAAATGCTTTTTTTTGTTTCTTGTTTTGTAGACTTGAGGAATACCATCTCGACCTGCAGGGCTCTTTGCCTGATGATCTCAAAACAAGAGGGGTGAGTGATATTAGAGGCACTGAATTTAACTTGAGCATTTTCTCTTAAAATTGCTAACATTGAACCGAAAACATGAATTGTAATGCAAGAATCTTACCTTTAATTGTCAATCCATTGTGTTTCAGTTGGATGATCCCACGGTACTTCCTGTATATCCATACAGGGATGACGCCCTTCCGGTCTACAACGCCATCCACTCCTATGTCTCAAATATCATAAATCTCTACTATGACTCCCCTGAGAAGTTGGCCAAGGACCATGAGTTGCAAGCATGGGGGAAGGACCTTGTCACTCCCAGACCTAATGGAGTCGGCATTAAGGTAGGTCTAAAATATTAGATGCATTTTTTTATCTCAGTATTCAATTCATCTTTATTTTGAAACTTAGGTTGGACGAGGAGAAGGATGGGGAAAGGAAGAATAAAATATTGAGTGTTGTATTAAAACGAAACAGACACTAGTAAGAAGGTTCCAAACACAGCTTTTTATTTTTGGTACATTTATAGTTCAAGTCTCTTTTTAACTGCAGTGATCCCTGCATTGTAAGACACGTTATAAGACAAACTTGCCTTAGTGACCACTTTCCTCTTTCATTAAGTTGTACTGTTATGCATACCCCTGGAAGGATAGCACCCAAAATGGCAATTCATACACCTGCCATGATGGTTTTATCTTTTGCATATCATCTATATTATTTTCATTTTTTCCAGGGTGTTCCGAATAATGGCGATTTCCAAACAGTTGATGATGTCATCAAGACGATCACCTCGATCATTTTCACCTGCAGTGTTCAGCATGCCATCAACTTCTTCCAGTATGACGAGTATGCCTTTCCTCCAAACTACCCCGCTCTGCTATTGGGAAAACTACCCACTGACAAGGTTGGTGAAAATTATCTCTATAAAAAAAAATTTCAAACATTGCTGGATGATGTTATATTAAATGGTGGCACAATTCCAAATACTTTGCTAAACTGTATTGTTAGGTCTTAGGCAACAACCTGTGTTGCTTTTTACGTCTCCTGGAAGTTACCAAACACACAAAACAGCTGTAAAACATCCCCAAGACTCAGCTACATTACAAGAACCAGTTTCTCTTTTTCTCTTTAACTCTTTTTTATTTTCTAAAGTCTGGGATTCAATGCTAAGTCTGTAGCCTCAAGGTATTTACATTTCCTTTACCCTAATCTTTAAGGTTTGGTTTCACATTGCAAGTTTTTAATCAGCCAATAGGCATGCATTGTGTTCTGTGAAAAGAAGCAATGTCCTCTTGTTCATTAGACAGTACCACAGGTCAGTGCAGGTACTGCAGCCTGTACAGTGTACTTACCCACAGGGTGCAGTTTCAGGGTCTATCACACATTATATATGTTCATTGATTAATTGAGGAAGCTAACAAACATGGGTTATTGTAGCAACATTTACATCTCAGTGAGTGCATTAAAGGTCTATAAAGTAGATGCATAATTGATAACCCCAATCACTTTACTGTGACCTTATACACAGTTGTGTTAGATAGGTCTGCACACCAGCTATGTAATAATTATTGGGCTTATGTGCTGGTTATCTTTTGCAATCATCTGAATTACCCAACTCAAAATTGTGACCACCTTCTTTCTGCAATACCCAATTGTGTTTTATTAGAAATTGAATCCTAATGAGATACCTAATGTCTTTGGGAGACCACTTCGTGACTGCACAGGAGATTATCTACAATATTTACAGTAAAGACAACCAAAGCTGTATCTAGAAATTGCCTGCGGGGTGAGGTAATCATGCACCAGATACGCGCGATCAGCAATGTCCATTCTCATCTTTCCCGTTTTAATTTTGGCCTGAGCTTGCACATAAATACGCCATGGGGGTCAACTCTAGCCAATAGTCAGAGTACTTACTGGCAATAAATAATTTAATTGTATGTGAGTTACATGAATACGAAGAATATATTTACAACATATATTATTGTAAAAATTATAAAGTGCATGAAATTAAAACCCTCATATATCTATAATCTGCAAGATAATGATTATTCACAATTTAGTATCTTCCTGGTCTCTCTTGGATGCCAAAGAAGTGAAAGAACCCAGGATATAGATGTACAGCTGTCAAGTATTCTTAAAACACAGTACAATTAGCTGGAGTTCCTCCACTGTTTTTCTTATGAAAAGAAACCTTATCAAAACAAATAGCAGGGTTAGATTGCTGACAGTGTACATGGTGCAGGTGTACATTAACAAGTACCATTGACAGTGTTTTGCGTCAGCACAACCACAAATATAACAGACAAAAGCAGAAATAACATCTTATCCAACATAACAAAAAGTATCTGTGAAGATAAACACACTAATGGGAAAAGCAACTTCAACATTAACACAATTTAACATGATAGAAAACATAAATATTACTTACTGAAAATTGCTGCGATGATCATATTTTTACCTTGTAAGTTACAACTGAAGAAACCCAGATATATCTGACTTGAACGTCTTTGGCATTTGAACCCCGCAGAATACTGGAAAAACAAAATTTATTGCATCCGAACTGGACCTCTCCCAATGAGCTGTTATATCAGTGATGCAGGTTAAAGGCCCCTTTCGAACAGGAAATATCTTAAGACCTTGGAGCATCTCCAGCAGTACGCCTTCCACTTCCCAAAGTCACAAAAACTGAATAAACCTCAATATAACTGCACAATCCAAAGCAAATGAATCAAATACAATTGTACAAAACAATGCAAATTAATACAATACAATTGTACAATGCAACACACAGCAATGTTATGAAATACAACAGTGCAATGCAATGTAATACAAAATTTAATGTATACAATACACCACAACACAATTAGTACAATTAAAGACAATTGTGCAATCTATGGTGCAAAGCAATACAATACAATACCATGTGATGAACGAATGAATATGAGACAAAACAACGTAATGAAATTCAATACATTACAATTATGTAAAATGCAATTGTGAAAAACACTGTATGTTTGGTAGGCCTGATGCAGTACAATGATATGCAATACAATTTAATACAATACTAACAAAATAATGGTTACGGTAGTGGTATGAGAGCAGTCTGTTCTTCAGTCGTAAAGTTTTGAAAACAAGAATATTTAACTTTGAACAGTGTAGACTTATAACACATTTCGTAACATGGTTCAATTTGTGCACCTGCAGCAGATTGTTGCAGGCATAACAATATCTTAATGGCAGCCGTCATGCAATTTAGCAATATTGATAGTTATTGATAGAGCCCTTCCACTTGTGCTTGGAGTGATGGTGGCCTCTCTTGGTTGACTGAACAAACAGAGGTGCTTCCCACTTCATCAGTTCATGATAACAGATAAATTATGCACATGAAACACTCCATAATGTAATCAGACAAGTACAGGGAAATTCATCAGTATTGAGGACCATAAGGTCACACTGAGGGATAGTGAGGGTATAAACGTTCGATTAAACTGTTGTCATCGAGAGGCAATTACGGAGAGAGATTTTCATTCAGTGTAAAGTGGTGTGTTGCAACAGTAATTCAATCACACTCAAACATATTTTTCCTTTCCTCGAAGTCTACAGCACTGAAGTGGTCTACAAAGTTGTAACCAGTTAATTGAATATTTCAATGCCATTGCTGTCAGTTTTAAGTGGTGGGCAAATGAAGTGATGAGTATTTATTTGGAGGAATCATTTTTTATTGCATCTTTTTTAAAGGGAATCACTATATAATTACCGCTGCCTAGCAACACAACTCACCAAATCCAGCATGGTTGCTATGCTCAATGTAGCCACTAACTGCCCTCCCTTTCACTCCCATCCCCCAAATATGCCAATCCACTTCATCTAACCTCTTCCCTCCGTGTTAATGGGGGGTCCCCTCCTCACTACTGCTCAACAGTATTCCGTAATAATCCTTCAAAAGTCTTCATTTCTCATCCCCCATCCACCACTCCATTTAATGTAAACAAATGATTTTACCAAATAACAACAGAGGGCTCTGCAAATCACAACCTACACACACAACTCCCCTATTGGATTATGTATAAACAACATAATGCCCCAGTGTCCACACTTCAGTTAGGGGGTAGAGGTGTCAACTTATGCTATCAAGCGCCAATGGGTGTAAATGTGTGTTTAAATGGGTCTCCATGGGTGTAAATGTTTGCCAATGGGTGCCAATGGGTGTAAATGTTTGCCATTGGGTGTAAATGTTTGCCAATGGGTGTAAATGTGAATGGGTCTCCATGGGTGTAAATGTTTGCCAATGGGTGCCAATGGGTGTAAATGTTTGCCATTGGGTGTAAATGTTTGCCAATGGGTGTAAATGTTTTCCAATGGGTGTAAGTGTTTGCCAATTGGTGTAAATGTTTGCCGATGGGTGTAAATGTTTGGCAACGGGCGCAAATGTTTGCCAACGGGCGCAAATGTTTGTCAACGGGCGCAAATGTTTGCCAACGGGCGCAAATGTTTGCCAACGGGCGCAAATGTTTGCCAACGGACGCAAATGTTTGCCAACGGACGCAAATGTTTGCAAACGGGCGCAAATGTTTGGCAACGGACGCAAATGTTTGGCAATGGGCGCAAATGTTTGCCAACAGGCGCAAATGTTTGCCAACAGGCGCAATGTTTGCAAACAGGCGCAAATGTTTGCCAATGGGCCTAAGTTTGCCAATGGCCGCAAATGTTTGCCAACGGGCGCAAATGTTGCCAACGGGCGCAAATGTTTGCCAACGGGCGCAAATGTTTGCCAACGGGTGCAAATGTTTGCCAACGGGCCCAAATGTTTGGCAACGGGCGCAAATGTTTGGCAACAGGCGCAAATGTGTACCGTCGGGCGCAAATGTTTGCCAACGGGCGCAACTGTTTGCCAAGGGCGCAAATGTTTGCCAAGGGGCATAAGTTTGCCAAGGGGCATAAGTTTGCCAACGGGCGCAAATGTTTGCCAACAGGCGCAAATGTTTGCCAACAGGCGCAAATGTTTGCAAACGGGCGCAAATGTTGCCAACGGGCGCAATTGTTTGCCAACGGGCGCAAATGTTTGCCAAAGGGCGCAAATGTTTGCCAACGGGCGCAAATGTTTGCCAACGGCCGCAAATGTTTGCCAACAGGCGCAGATGTTTGCCAACAGGCCTAAGTTTGCCAACGGGCGCAAATGTTTGCCAACGGGCGCAAATGTTTGCCAACGGACGCAAATGTTTGCCAAAGGACGCAAATGTTTGCCAAAGGACGCAAATGTTTGCCAACGGGCGCAAATGTTTGGCAACGGACGCAAATGTTTGGCAATGGGCGCAAATGTTTGCCAACAGGCGCAAATGTTTGCCAACAGGCGCAAATGTTTGCCAACAGGCGCAAATGTTTGCCAATGGGCCTAAGTTTGCCAATGGCCGCAAATGTTTGCCAACGGGCGCAAATGTTGCCAACGGGCGCAAATGTTTGCCAACGGGCGCAAATGTTTGCCAACGGGTGCAAATGTTTGCCAACGGGCACAAATGTTTGGCAACGGGCGCAAATGTTTGGCAACAGGCGCAAATGTGTACCGTCGGGCGCAAATGTTTGCCAACGGGCGCAACTGTTTGCCAAGGGCGCAAATGTTTGCCAAGGGGCATAAGTTTGCCAAGGGGCATAAGTTTGCCAACGGGCGCAAATGTTTGCCAACAGGCGCAAATGTTTGCCAACAGGCGCAAATGTTTGCAAACGGGCGCAAATGTTGCCAACGGGCGCAATTGTTTGCCAACGGGCGCAAATGTTTGCCAACGGGCGCAAATGTTTGCCAACGGCCGCAAATGTTTGCCAACGGCCGCAAATGTTTGCCAACGGCCGCAAATGTTTGCCAACAGGCGCAGATGTTTGCCAACAGGCCTAAGTTTGCCAACGGCCGCAAATGTTTGCCAACGGGCGCAACTGTTTGCCAACGGGCGCAAATGTTTGCCAACGGGCGCAAATGTTTGCCAACGGGCGCAAATGTTTGCCAACGGGCACACATGTTTGCCAACGGGCGCAAATGTTTGCCAACGGGTGCACAGGTTTGCCAACGGCTGCAAATGTTTGCCAACGGGCCAATGTTTGCCAACGGGAGCACATGTTTGCCAACAGGCGCAAATGTTTGCCAACGGGTGCAAATGTTTGCCAACGGGCGCACATGTTTGCCAACGGCTGCACATGTTAGCCAATGTTGGCCAACGGGCGCAAATGTTTGCCAACGGGCGCAAATGTTTTGCCAATGGGCGTAAATGTTTGCCAATGGGCCTAAATGTTTGTGTCAACTTATGCTATCAAGCCATAACTTATGCCTTGGCTCTCAAACCTCCCGTTCGTAGAACGGGTATAATGCTAGTAATTATAATCTCTGGTGCAGTTATTATTTATGTTGCATTTGAGGAGAAAATATCGCTATATAATTTGATCCTCTTCCTTCTTCATCATTTTTAAAAATGTTACATGACATAAACAGATAATTTTATAAGTAGCTGTTGTAGTGTTAATGTTATTTTGCATCAAATACAACAAGGCAAACGAAAAGCTTCGGTGTCACAAAGATGTTATAAGGGTTCTGCACAAGAAAGACGGATGATTTGGCCTTTATTTCCTGTATTTATACTCTTGATGGTTGAAACTGCTGTTCAACATTTAAGTGCATAAATACAGGAAGTAATGGCCTAATCATGTCTTTTTTGTACAGATGATCTGGCCAAATAAGCCACAGAGCGGTAATCGAACCTGGGACCCAGCAATTGATAGCCCAGTGCGCTACAGACAGAGCTAACCGGGCCACCTTTCGTACAAAAGAGAGTTTGCACAAAATATAACAATATTAGTTGGATTAGCAAATTGATGTATGTTTTCGCTTCTCTTTTTCAGAACCATGTGCCCTCAGACCAAGAGCTAGTGGACATGTTGCCTGATAAGGAGACAACTTTAGACACAATGTTGGTCACCAAGCTGCTCAGCATGCAAGCCACCAACACTTTGGGAGACTGGGAGTTTCGCTACCAACATGACCAGGCGGCACTGAACGCTGAGCGACTGTAAGTTGCCCCCTCTGGTGTTCGATGACATTCATTCATGTCAGTTTATCAACAAAATAGCAGATAGCTAATATTATGACTTTGTTTCTGACTAACCATTCACATATCTAAACGGATATGGCTCCGGCATAGTCTACAACACACAGTATGTTCATAAATAACTACCACACAACCAACCGAAACAACTGATCATCTGACATGATTAAAATAGTGACTACTTGTTGCTTTAATCATAATAAAATGCTCTTAAGACAAGGATCATGCAAAGATGTATTATTTGTTTCTTTACAGTTTCCGAGAAGAATTGGCGAGGATTTCAAAAGATGTTGCGCAGAAAAATGAAACCAGAAGCGAAATGTTTCAATACGAATATTTGGATCCTGCACAAATACCTAACTCCATCAGCATATGAAGAAATTAACTGCTATTCTGCCTTCTGCTATTTATATATGTTAACAATGACCTTGAATTGTCAACCAATTTTCATTACTCAACAGACCAGCTCTTTTTTCAAGCGACGCAAAGTTTAAAACATTTTCGCTTGAAGAGCTTATTGCTATTATATATATTTGAACAGCGAAATATCAAAACATTCCATTTTAAATCATTCTTTCGCAACACATTCCATTGCCTCACTTCTGCTGTATTATACATTGTTGTACAAATCTACTGTTTAGTGTAGAGAATAGTTTGTTGTACAGTTTTTTTTAATAGTAATCGCTTACATTTTAACAATTGCTTTTATTAGAATCTCCCTATGAGACTGGTAACAAGTCAGTAGCTTAGTTCAATAATTATTCAAGAACCAGCTGTGCAATATATGTTTACAGTTGAATTTGCATTTACATTATTCCATATTTAATATTGGACTGACAAATTTGCATGAATTGTATTGCAATAAAAATTATTGAATTTTTATTGTTTGTTCAAACTTACTACTATTAAAGAGAATTTTTAATATTTCAATCATTATTTTATGTTAACAGATGTACCATGTGCTTTGAACATTTTTAATCATGCACCAAGTATGATTCTCTTATTGTTTTATTGTGATATTTTATGAATAAACTTTTTTAAATGTTAAAAAGTCTTGTCTGTTGTGATCTTTATCCCCCTAGTTACCAACAATCATTAATAAGACAAATACATGCTTAAAAAAATTGCTTTGCTTTAACATCATTATCATGAACTGAGCGACACCTTTCAAAACACTATAATAATGGTGTTTCTCAAAGAATACTAAACCAGAGATCTACACACCAGTGACCTCGACTGTAACTTTCTTTCAAGGACTGGCATTTTGGTGCAAGCAGGGACACCCAATGATCTGTTATACCAAATATCTGTTATGAAGCAGGTGCCCAGCTGGTTGGCAGACTGTCAGGATTTTCCCAGCTAGCAAAGTTGTCAGAGCTCTCGGATTCAATTTTGGCATTCAACCGATGAAATTTGCAGTCTGGTAATGAGAAGGCAGTTGAGGCGGCTGGCTGGGAAAAAATGAGTCATATCAGCTGGCTGGGAGGTGCTGAATGATGCTTGGGCTGGCTGGCAACCAAGCTGGCAGCATAACATATTTTCTCTCATGCAGTTGCATAAAAATTAATGTAAGCGTCACAAAAGATGTGCAACCAAGACCTTACGCTGGTATGGGCATTAAAATAACACATTATCATGAGAGGTGCCCCTGACAAGTTATTAGGGGTCTACACCGGTTCGATAAATACCGGCCGTACTGGTACAGTCTGGTCGGTTACGGAACAGGTTTTCAAAGCAGCACTTTCGGTTCAGTTCAACAGGGACACGGATGCAGGGGGGGGGATGCATCCCCCCCTCCCACCGGACCAAAATTTATATTTTTTTACATGTTAATTTTATCCGCTCACAGTCGCTTTATGTCGCGAATTATGCGTTCCGCGACCAGACAGCCTGATAGACCCCCCCAAGGGAATTTTCTGGATCTTCCCTGCGGTTCAATAACGCTACATCCAGCTAAAAAGGTTGTTTTATTGCCGAGATTTGACAGAAAATGTCCACAAAATCATGAAATGAACTCTAGCACTGCGTCATCTTGACGTCCGCTCTGATAAGAGATTGACTTTCCGGGCCAAAAATTCGGTTTGCCGGGATGCGTATTTCTAAAATGCGGATATGCCCGAATTTGCAGACCGACGGTACGAATCGTGTATCGATCAAGTGTATCGATGATACGTATCGTATCAAATGTCGGCAACGATATAGAGCCCTACAAGTTATATATTCAATCTGATTGACACATTTTTCGACTGGGAATCTCCTCCCTCCTTTTCTATATTACCCGGATATATCGCATCTTCCTCAAGAACCAAGATTCGCAACAGCAAGTAGTTGTCTGAAAATTTGTACCAGAGACCTGACACTGATGTGGGCAGTGCAATAACACATTGTCATGTCAATATAGATAATTAAGAATACAATTTGAAAAATATTTCCCCATCTAAGGTTCAATACAATGATTGCAATCAATGGACATTATGGCTTTAAGCAACGTTAAAAGTTTATACACTGTATGAACATATTTTTTATTTAAAGTTATCTGATATTGACTGATAATCTGCATGAAGCTCTCATTTCACATTTATATAATAGTTTCATATGCTTTATATGGCCAAGTGATATGTACTTGGTCGTCTCTGTAATCATAAACATGATTTATCATGCACAAAAAAAATCAGAATTTTTTTTAAACAATAATACCACACCAACATGTGACCATGGTGAACAGGGAAAGCCAAATCAACAAAACGAAATATATTTTTGACTACTTTGTTCTTTGTGTTACATGAAATATGCGTGGTTCATACATCGCACACCAGCACCAATCAATTCAGGAAAATATTTGACTTAGTTTATCATGTTGATCTTGTCTTTGCTTATACATTACTGTCACCATTACCGTGAAATAAATATTCCCCGCAACGAAAAACAAAACCCTCCTGACAATCTAATGGTCGCCCTAACGCATTGCCAACCTTATGCAATAGAACCTTGTGCTACGCCTGAAGCAATCATGTTTGGTTCTCCTTCTTTTGTCACTAAAATTAACACAAAATGACAAATATCTGTCAGGTTGCAGCTTGGAGGATCATCAATGACACTGCTTCACCAGAGTATGTTACCGTTTCCTGTCATAAAAAATCTCAGAATGTTTTTTTAATTCATGATCTTTATTTCAATGTTCATCCATGTTATACAGTAGCGAACAAAAGTTTAGGCCACGTCAAGTTTTTGGCAATATTAGGGAAAATAGGTGCGCAGCTGAAAAAATTCTGCTTGGATTTTCTTGCCTATGTGTCAGGGAAGTTCTACAAGAGAGAAAACTTGATCTATTTTTAGCACTTCCTTGAATATGTGTGATAAAAAAAAATTTCAGGTGGTCTAAACTTACATCTGATGCTTGTTTACATCCACAATGTGTCCTGATAAAATCAACAAACTTTTGTTTTTTTCCCCACAGTACAGACAAAATTACAGACGCCACTCTGGAAAGTGTACTGAAACGTAATGTTAATGAATGGACCAGTTTTACGCCTTCCATAAAAGTGGCTGTAGTTTCATCATAAGTAAAGCGAACAAAACAAAAGTTGTTTGATTTTATCAGGACACATACTCAGGTGAATGAAAACTCTCCTTTCAATGTTTTATGATGGTTCAAATAGGAGTCTCTTAGACAAAACCAGGCAAAAACACCATTTTTGCAGTATGACTGGTTGTCAAGTGTATTCATACTCCATTAGAAGGATGAAAATGTGTCAGACACATATTTTCTTACTTGTTTTTAGTTGACCTTTTGTTTATTAACAATTTTGGCTCATTGAATCACCTTTATTATATCCTAAGGTAAAATTTAAAAGAATTATTTAAAAATGTGTTTTTTCCTGTTTCATGACTAATTTCCTTTAAATCACATGAAACATGTTTGAATAATGTGTCTAAAATAACATTGAATAATTTAGCCACCTTTCCGCTAATGCACAATGACATTAAGGGCCTTTGTGGATGTAAACAAGCATCAGACGTAAGTTTAGACCACCTGAAATTTTTGTTTATCACACATATTCAAGGAAGTGCTAAAAATAGATCAAGCTTTCTCTCTTGTAGAACTTCCCTGACACAAATGCAAGAAAATCCATGCATAAATTTTTCAGTTGAGCAGCTGTTTTCCCTAATATTGCCAAATAATTGACGTGGCCTAAACTTTTGTCCGCTACTGTATGGCAACTTACAGTCACAGAGAACATGTTGGTCGCTTGTAATTCTTTTTAACTTGACACTTCTTGTTGAAAATGAGCTTCACACGCCTAATCGGGAGTACAGTAGCCTAACATGATTTTGGTGGAGATAGTAACGCGAAAAAGCACATGTTCACATTACCATACTCTTGTTATTAAATTTACCCACCAACTACAGCATTCTTAAGTTATGTTTTGGACTTCGTAGTGGCCCATGTATTCCCTTCGCAATAGTCTTACTACAACAACAGTGAGAGGCTTGGAAATATCACTTATAAAAAAAATTGTTCTGAGGTTACTTGTGGGCAGGAGAACCCTCTAAAAAAAAACAGCCTCCAAAAAACCAAATTTGGTTTTTGAGCTTGTCCCGCATATTAAACCACCTAGGGTTTGTGGAAATACCAAATTGTTTGGTTTTAACAAAAACCATATAAAACTGGTTTCTTCATAAACCAAACAGATAGGGGGCTCTTTGGATATCTGAGATGTCAGTAGTGGTAGTATGTAATCTCATATAATTGGTACATGGCTGGCCCGATTAGCCTATCAAGTGCGGATGCATGGATGGATGATTGAGGCTTTACGTCAAGGATTTATGCACTTGGCAGGCTGAGTAGGACAGTAGGACACAGAAATCCGGCATTGCCAAACAGCTGTCCAACATAGGCTGTATTTCATTGGGGGGGGATTTTATTTTTCTATCTGTGGGGGGGGAGGGATATCTATGATATCTATGATTCTTGTTTGATCTGCAAAGAGAAAAGACAAGAAAACAGAATAGTTAGGCCTGTAGAATACAATAAAGAAACACAGGGCAGAGAGAGTGAAGCTACACACCCAGCAAGCACTGGAGCTAGCTCTAAAATCAGTAGACTTTTCTTCCTTGTTTTACCAAGCAGTCTACAGTCCATTTACGGACTACCAAGATAACAAAATGTACTTACCTCACAGAGAAATGCCACTGCAAAGCTATGTTACCAATGGGATATTTTAAGATCAGTTACCTGTGATTGTCTGAAGTTTGGTCTTGAATCATTCTCATGTTGGAGTTGTTGGGTGTAATGATACTTCTACGAAATGTTTAGCCCACCTACTCTTCCACATGTTAAAAGATATTCATTTATGATTTCTTGCAAATCGTGCATGTACAATTTTGTAACACTATCATCTAATCAACATGCCAGTGCATCAAGCATGGTCTTTATAACCTCAAAGTTACAAAGTAAATTTTAAAAAGTATAGTTATAGATGGCGCTACTCGGCTCACCATTGCTCATTCACGATTCTTTGACAAACATGAGACTCAATCTACTTTTTAAGTCAACTGTGATATATGTAAGCTGGGATAGAGCCACACTTCGAGATAATGCACTGTTGGTTTGTTACAGCTTAGTTATGCTTTCAGTGTTGATAGGTGCAATGATTCGCTGCTGTGTTTTTATTAATCACTTGTTCCTTGTTAAATTTAAACAGGGGCACCCCATGATCTGTTATACGAAATATCTGTTATGCAGCAGGTGTCCGGCTGGCTGGCAGACTGTCAGCTGGGATCTTGCCAGCTGGCAAATTTGTCAGCTGGGAGTCAGGTTTTGCCAGCTGGCAAAGTGCTGCCAGCTGGCAGATTCAGTTGATGAGATTTCAGTCAGGTAATGAGAAAGCAGTGAGCAGTTCTGATGCAGCACAATTTTGTGGTTACTGACCATAACACCAGATGTCAGCACTATTGCAATAATACTATTATCCATGTTGTGAGGCTGTGGTTTAACTTCTCAACCATGCAATGGAAGCTCATTTCAGTAATATTTGAAAGACTCATTAAAAAAAAAAAAATTAAATCTAAAAGCATTGAAACAGCCCAGAGCTATTTATCACAGCATTGATGAATACTTCTCAACTTTGAATTGCTGAGCAATTATTTGCTTTCCTCCTTCTTTGCCTCATTGTATTTCACTCAAATGAGCCTCCAATAATGAGCAAATGCTTGACCTCTGATGCCAATATATTTATTATGGCAAATTTTACAAAGGGTTTCATCTTTTGAAGCACTTGTATAACTGATATTTATATTTAATTTTATATTTAGTCTATCCACAATTACTGTATTTACTTGAACAAAAGCCCACATTTAAGATGTTTAAGAGCAGGATTCAACAGGGCCTCCATTTCAGTAGGGCCTCTATTGTTTTTATGATACAAGAAATGATGAAGTCTTGCTGCCAAATTACCTGGCATGATGGAGGGAAGCCTTTATTTATTTTTACATTCAGCTGCAGTACTTTATGTTTGAGGGAGCTTTTATTTGACTATATACAGTACAATGTATTCATTTCTCATTCAAGATGAGATTTTTGTATGCCCTCCTCCGTCAATAAAAAACAAATTACAACAGTTCAAATGTAAAGAACCAAATTTATTTGTAAATCAAACATTGTAAAGGAAAAGTACAAAGTATATATATATTATATTTAAGTAAAACATTGTGTTGACAAATCAATATATTTTTATATAAACATTAATAGATCAATGAACTATTAAATTAGGATTAAAGCACATGTATAATATTTGCAAAGTTCCGAACAACATTTTTAAGATATATATACAGTTAATAAAAAATGTAAAAAAAATGGAATCCTATCATATAAGTTATAATCCTCTGTAACAATAATAATGATAGGGAATTCTGGTATTTTCTGATTAATTTTGAGAACATCATTGATCGTAAGTACATTATGAAAATTACATGCAGTTAATATCAATATTGTGACAACGTGACCTAAATATTTTCAGTAACCTTGAATTTTTCTGCAAAATAATTCACATGTTTTAAAAATGAATGTTCAACTCTTGAGGCTGTAAAAAACATCATTGTCAAAGAAGAATTTAGCAAGCCTGCATGCACACAGTCATGCTATTTCCATTGCAAGAGATTCAATATGCCCACCAGAAACATTTTTCAGAACTTTTGGATCAACTGTATAATGTCCATATTATTCATGATGAAGATGTTCATACACAGGGTGTAGAGGCAAATTTTACAATAACCATTGTATTAAGATGACTTCAAAATCAGAGACTTATGCAATTTGACACGGATCTAGAAGATGTTACCAGCTTTCATGTCCTTAAGTATGACATATTTTTACTTTTAACAGGATTTGGTCGAACAATGGGCATCAAAGTTACTGGTCATTGAATTCTGTCATGCCAAAAAAGATATTTATAGGAAGCTTCATAAATGGCATTTTATGTCCCTGAGATAAAACCCACTGTAGATGCTTCATAAAGTTATTGAAATAAAGATGGAAACGAATCAGTCTGTGGAGAAGCCGGAAGTAATTTATTATAGTTCATTACAAATACACCAGATGGCATGAACGCATAAAACGCTGACTAGGGCGACACCTAGCGAGATCCATTACATCTCCTTTTCTTTATAAAAGAACTGTAAAACAGTAACAGCTAACTGTAAACATTTTATCAAAACTAGTTAACAGTTCTTAACATCAAACTACGATAAGGCACCTTCGGAAAGTTATACAGAGATATTAAAATTTACTTTAAATACAGAGAATTTGTATAAATCTCTGACATACTACCAAATGTATCAATGCACTATATGAGGTCTGGATAATACCATCAATTCTATCTAAAAAAACATTTAGAGTAAATGAGAGTACATATTGTTGACCAGGAACATCTAAATACTGCTAGGAACTAGACAACACACACATATAAATTTGTCTACACAAACAAACAATAAAATGTCATCCAGCTAATACTTGATAACATGTAAATAGAGTATAAATCTGAGTATATATCATTTTACAAAACACACTACTGAAAGAACATAACATTTCATCTGATTTATGCTAAATGATTACATCAAGTAAGCACATGCAGCAAAACATATATACAGTAGGGTTCATCGGGGTAGACTGCCCTCGCCCTTTTGAGGGTATTATTTTAACCCTTGCCATTTCACATTGCCATTTCTTGTTTTCCTTCACGACACAAAGTCTTTGAGTTTTCCAGGTGGTTTCACATTTCTACCACTTCGTGTGGTCACTGGGCCTTTCGATTCAGGACTTGAGCGACTGGGTGTGTTGGGGCTTGAGCGACTTAGAGTCTCTGGGGGTTTTGCACGAGCTGGTGTAGATGGGAACTTCGCTTGGCATTGAACTGGGGCAGGGACAACCGAGAGGGGCACTTCCGTTTCGCTTGGCATTGACTTCTCGATTTGCGGTTCGGCTGTTTTCCGAAGGTGGATGCGATTTCTTCTGTATTCTCTCCCATTCGATTCAATTACGTACGATCGATCGGTCATATTTTCGCGAACCGTTGCAGGAGTCCACAACTTCGATGACTTGGGCTGTAGACGGGCCCTGACGTGATCTCCGACGTTCAAGCGGGGCAATGGTTTTGCATTTCTATCATATGACTTCTTGTTCCTCTGCTTGCTGATAATGTGATCACTTATCACATCTTGCAGAGGAACAACGGCCGGGGCTAACCCTGAAGCCTTCACCGGGAGTAACGTACGGAGCGGTTTCGACATAAGCTTCTGTGTCGCTGAATAACCTGCTTCATCAGGGGTGTTGCGATGTTCCATAATCGCTCTGTAAGGATCGTCAGATTTCAGCAATAACGATTTTACAACTTTCACCGCTGCTTCTGCTGTTCCGTTTCCTCTCGAGTGGTGTGGACTCGAGGTATGGTGATGGAAATTCCATGTATCAGAAAAGTTCTTGAACTGTTTCGAAGTGTACTGAGGGCCATTGTCACTAATTAGCAACTCGGGTACACCTTGGCGTGAAAATATGATCTTCATCTTCTTAATAACTTCTTCTGCTGTCTCATCTTGCAATTCTTCAATCTCGTAATACTTAGTCAGATTGTCAACCACTAGCAGATATTCAGTGCGCTCAGATACAAACAAATCTGATGAGCAAATCTGCCAACGTCTCTCAGGAACGGGCTGGCTCTTCATTGGTTCCTTGCAATTGCTTGGCTGATGAGTTTGACAAGTAGAGCATTGTTGACACATGGCTGTAATGTCATGGTGAATTGATGGCCAGTAGATGCTGTCTTTAGCCTTGCGAATAGTGGCATCAATACCGAGATGGGATGCATGTAGCTTGTGAAGCATATCAACTCTCATAGCTGATGGAACTAGCACTCTTACACCTCTGTAGATTACGCCATTCTCTAAACTTAGTTCATCACGGTAGGGCCAGTAGTTCTGGATTTCAGGTTCCAAATCCAACTTGTTGGGGAAACCTCTGCTGATTCGCGTTGCTAGTAGCTGTAACGTAGCATCTTCTTCTGTAGCTCTCTTGATTTTCGTCAGAGTTACATCACCAACATTGTGATAATAATCTGGGTTCACATTCTCAAGCTCGGAGTTGAGCTGTTCTTCTGCTTGTAGTGTAAATATTTCCCAGTCAGTCCTCATTTCGTCACTCTTGGATTTTGTAAGTGGTGATCGAGATAGATGGTCACTTACAAACATCTGTTGTCCTTTCTTGTACACGACATTGATCTTGTACCTTTGAAGCCGAAGCATCATTCTTTGTAATCGTTTGGGAGCTGTGTTGATCGTTTTCCGAAGGATAGCTTCCAACGGTCTGTGATCTGTGTAAGCTGTTATTTGTTCCTTCCCAAACAGGTACTGATCAAATCTTTGACATCCGAAAACAAGAGCCAGGCACTCCTTTTCCAACTGTGAGTACCGACGCTCTGTGTCAGTCAGTGTGCGACTGGCATAGGCAATGGGTTTTCCTTGCTGTGTAATAACTGCGCCAAGTCCATAATCGCTGGCATCTGTCTCAATAGAGCATTCGTCATTAACATCATAAAATTTGAGACATGGAGCGTTGCACAGCTGAGTCTTAACTTTGTCAAACGCTTGGTCATGCTTCTGAGACCAAAGGAATTGGTTCTCTTGTTTGATGATTTCTCTAAGTGGCTGCGTAGTTTCACTTAGTTGTGGCACAAACTTTGATAGATATGTGATCATACCCAAAAGTCTGCGCGTTTCTGCTTTGTCCTTGGGCCTCGACATTTCTTGGATAGCCTTAACCTTTTCTTCGTCCGGCTTGAGACCCTCGGAGGCCAATACATGGCCATGGTATTTTACTGAAGTTAATCTGAATTTCAGCTTGCTTGCATTTAACTTGAAGTTTGACTTCTTGCATCTTTCCAGGAAACTCACTAAATTCCTGTCATGGTCTAAGATTGCATCTTCGAGAGTGTCTCCTTGACCGACGATCAGGCAGTCGTCTGCAATCGCGTACACTCCATCCAACCCATCCAGCAGCTCGAGTACCTGCCGTTGAAATTCCTCCGGGGCCGATGATATTCCGAAAGGAAGTCGTTTCCAACAGTACCTGCCAAACGGGGTGTGAAACGTAGTGAGTAACGCTGAATCATCATCTAGTTGAATCTGAAGAAATCCATCTTTCGCATCACATACAGTGAACACCCGGGCCTTTGCTAGGCTGGGAGTTATGTCGTCTAAGGTTGGCATCTTGTACTTGGGTATTTTTACAAATTTATTCAACTCCTTGGGGTCTAAACAGATCCTCAACTTCTTGTTTGGTCGTTTCACATAGACCGCCGAGCTGACCCAATCCGTTGGCTGGGCCACTTTTTGTAGAATCCCGTTTGCCTCCATTTCGTCCAGTCTCGCCTTTAACTCTTTCTTCATGGCAACCGGTACCGTACGCGGTGCATCCTGAGTTGGCTTGGCTTCTGGTTTCAATTCAATGCCATAGCTTCCAATTGACCCTAGACCTCCAAATACGTCACTATATTTCGACATGATTTCCTCCTTGCTCATACCGACTTCCTGAGTCGATAGGCCTACTTGATTCACAAGGAGTTCACGATTCACAGTTATCAGGCCAAAATCCTCCGAGACCTGTCCTGACAGCAAAGATGAAGCTGCTTCTTCGACGATTAAGAAGGAAATGTCTCGAATCCTGCCATTTATTCGTACTTGGACCGTAACTTTTCCTACGGGGACGATTGTTGAGTCGCCATATGCCTTCAACCTTGTGTTTGTCGACTCTATTTTAGCATGGGGATCGATCGACATCAGGTCCTGTTTTCTCAGGCAGTTTACCTCACTGCCGTTATCAATCTGAACCGTCACTTTAGTCCAATCCTCCTGTGTAGGCGTCTTCATCTCGGGACAAACCATGTATTTGGTCCGCTCCCCTTTTCGAATGGCGAAGACTTCCAAATCGTCGGAGTCATCATCGGCTGAATAATCCTCCTCATCTTCACATTCCAGTTGATGCGAGCGTTTTGTTGATTTTCCTTTTGGCTTCTGGAAATTCTTCTTCTTGTATTTCTTATTCTGGGTTTGCTCTTCTTGGCTCTGCTTCTCGGCCTTGCAAACTTCTGCGTAATGGTTCCATTTTTGGCATTTGGAACAACGAGTGCCATATGCAGGACACTTTCTCTTGGCATGTTTACCACCACAATAGTCACAATTCTTCAACTTGAAGTTGGATGTTTTGGCTTTCAATTTGTGAACAGTCTGAGTCGAGCCACTCATGGCCTTCATTTGCACTTGGGTCTGTTCAGCAATCTTGCAGATTTTTAAAGCTGCCTCCAAACTCAGCTCCTCAACCTCTAGTAACTTCTCCCGCACGGCCTGGCTTTCCACGCCAACCACAATGCGGTCCTTTATTAACGAATCTTTCAGCCCTCCATATTCGCATGTGGATGCTAATAATTTGAGGCGATTAGCATATCTGTCAATGGTCTCTTCATTTTGAGAGGCTGTGTTGAATAGATAACGTTCATACGTAACATTCTTTTTGGGCACAAAATGTTCACGAAGGGCTTTAAGAATAGCATCGGGGTCATTCCTCTGACCCTCTTCTAATGATAGATTTGCAACCACATCATTTTCACGAATCTCCTTGCCTAGAGTCTTCTTGAGAGCTGCCAAGATTATTGGTTTTTCTTCTTTGTTAAGTTTGGTAGCTATCGACCAATTTGTCCAATCTTCTTCAAAATATCTCCAGTTATCTGCCAAATTGCCTTTCTTCATCACCATCGGCTCAGGAGGGGGCAGACTGAAATGCGATCTAGCATGATGCACATTTTGACCAGCACCACCTGCATTTGGGGCACCACCTCCACCTTCACCGTCACTCATGGTTAGCACTTAAGCGAGACACTACTGGGTACAGCAATACAACTGGATGCTTCAATTTGATGATTCCTGACTACGAATATGTAGTACCAATGTCATAGCCTGCTCATGAACTGTCAAACACGTGCTTTCTAAGTGTCTACAGCCACGAGGTGCACACTAAAATGCTTAAAATATTGACTCCTGCTTGCCTTTCACCACTGTTTCTGGGAACCGAGTGTTCTATGCTTTTACTTGAAACGTTTCATCATGTGGACGCTCGTTTGGGCTCTTCCTGACACCATGTAGATGCTTCATAAAGTTATTGAAATAAAGATGGAAACGAATCAGTCTGTGGAGAAGCCGGAAGTAATTTATTATAGTTCATTACAAATACACCAGATGGCATGAACGCATAAAACGCTGACTAGGGCGACACCTAGCGAGATCCATTACACCCACTACATCAGTAGTTTTGTGTCACATATAAAAGACACCAAGAGAAAGCTGCATGTTATTCAATATTGGAGCCCAGATTTTCCCTGAAACTGCCATTAGCCAAAATAAACTAAATTTTTAGAAGTGCCAGATTTACTGACGTCTGATTTGCAGACTTCATACTACCACGATAACTTGATAAAAGCATGTACGAAAATCATTTTCCAGCCATATCAAAGCTGAGTTCTGTCATTCTCAAGACTTTTATCAAAGAGCACCGGCTCAAAACATAAAAGGACCTTTTTTGGAGCACCTACATATTTCGATGACAATGTTGTATTTATAATTGCAGATAATATAAATTAAAAAGGAAATATTCCCCATGGTAGTGTTTCTCATCCACTACGATATGAATTTGTATATTGGCCGTAAGTCTTTCAATTCGATCAAAGTTTAAAATCTGCAAAATTTAGTAAAATTTGCTTCCACACCATATCATGTATTATTATATTATCATTATGTTAATTAATTTGTAAAATATTATGCAAATTTATGTTAACAATTCATTGGCATAAACAACAATAGATAAATAGATCAATCCATAGCATACTGCGATATATGTTGATACAATGAGATTATTCCACCAACCAGAAAACTAAGATATGTATCTTTTCTTGCAAAATGAAAATTTATATATGTGTGAGACTGCCGTATACGGCGTATATACATCTATGATCTTCGATTGCGTCCAACTCTTCAGCCCAGATATATATATGGTGCACTGTAAAAATAAAAAGTTATTTTTATTAGAATACAATTATATTAAAAGGACAGCCCAATCAGCAGCATTTTTGATTGATGTTCTTTTTTTTTAATCACTGTGAAGTTGCAACATGCATTACACTCAACTTGCTTGCATATTCCTGTTAAAGTAAGATTTCTTGCTCAAAATGAAAATTTGCAGTGTTAAAATTAAACGATTCTATTACATTGTAAACAGCTATATCACTGCCATCTGTTTGAAGATGCATATAGACTAAAGAGATTATACAACCAATGAAGAAAAAGTAATGGAATTTCACATTTGTAGGAAAAACTTTCTGTGTCTGAAGATTAAAAATAAGGAAGTAATATCTGAAAGACAAACGTGTGCATTAACACTGAAACAAGGAATTTGAAAATCCAGAAATCAGTTAGTTTGTAAAAGCCAAATTCTGAGAAAGTCTCAAACTGCCCGTTTAGGAAAGGACAAATTCTCGAGAATCTTCCATAAGGAATTTGATAATCTTAAAGTGAAAATTCAGAAGAATTAAGCAGCTGAGACAACCCCCAATAGAATCTTAAAGTGAAAATTCAGAAGAGTTCAGCAGCTGAGACAACACAAATAGAATCTTAAAGTGAAAATTTAGAAGAATTAAGCAGCTGAGACAACCGCCAATAGGAGCCAGTCTATTTTCGTCTAAAATAAATAATAAAATCACAATATTTCTTGCACATCTCTGACATTTTCTGGATCTGCCCCTGAGATTTGAGGATTGAAACTTAGTCTGGCATGAGCAAATTTAAATGAGGAAGGATAAATTCTGGGACAGCAAAATTCTGAAAAGAAAATCGGGAATTGAGAATTCTAAATATAAAATTTAGATTGGAATCAGCTAGGAATTTTGGAGACGCAAACTATACTGGCAACTTTGTGATTTAAGGATGTCTGCCTGAAAACCAAAACATTGGTGAAAACATAAATGTCTTAAGTAAGTCTAGGATTGGATTGAGAATTTTAAGATGACTTCTAGACAAGAGATGGTAATAACAAATTCTGCATCGGAAAAAATGGAAAGAACTTGCTTTAGAAAAATAATAAATTAGGCAATAAGAATCTGTTGCAGTGATAACCTTGAACGAGAAATTGTGAAAAATAAAGTTAGGATGTCATGAGAATTAAGCCAAAATCTTAGACTGGAAAATTCTGAAAAGCAAATCTGATAGGAGATTTGAGTGGTAAACCAGAAAAATCGAAAGAGCTGACTTGTTATAAATATCAGGAAATAAAAATCTCTGAGGCTGAAAATCCAAGACCCGTATCTTAATCTTGGACTGGAAAAATTCTGAAAAGTAAATCTGGCATTGGGAATTGTAAATGAAAGATATCAAAAATTCTGAAGCTGAATAAAAGGAAGTGCTTGCTTGTGACCAGGAAATAAGAATTCGTGCGATTGATGATCTGTGCAGCAAAATTGTGAAAAAGGAAATCTTGAAATGGAGAGATACCTGAAAAGCAAATCTGAGATTTGAATGGTCTATCAGAAACTCTGCAGCTGAAAAATTGAATGAGGTAGCTTGTAAAATAAACCAGGGAATCCATCAGGATGATGTCTACCTGTGCAGCAAAATTGTGAAAAATAAAATTTTCAGTTTAAGATTTAAAAGTCTTGAAAGATAAATCAAAATTGTGGAATGGAAACTTCTGAAAATCGAAACTGAGATTTGAGTGGTCAATCAGAAATTCTGCAGCTGAAAAAATAGAAGAGCTAACAGGTGGAATAAATTAGAAATAAGTCTTGAGAACTAAATCAAAATCTTGGTATTGAGAAATTTGAAAAGTAAATCTGGAATTGATAGTTTAACATTGAATATATGAAATTTGAGATCTGAAATTCGGCAGCTGAAGAAAAGAAACTTGTGAACTAGAAAAGGGAGCATGTGATGCACATACATACATGTATCTCTGATAGCTCTCCCAAGACACTACAGACTGCAATTACCTGCCTAGTTCAATACAATAAATGTATCTATTTACTAACTTATCTACTTATTTACAAACTTGGATATCCGGTAACTTATCCCGTCACTTATATGGTTACTTATCCAATTATTTATCCAGTTGTTTATCTGGATACTTATCCAATTATTTATCCAGTTACTTATCTGGTTACTTATCCAATTACTTATATGGTTATTGTGAAACATAATTATCCGGTTGCTTATCTGGTTATTCAGTTATTTACCTAGTCAGTTGGTTACTTATCCAGTCATTATCAAGTTACTTATCCAACTACTTATCTGTAACTGAATAATAGTGGTATCTGAAACAGCTGCTCACATGCTTGGCACCTAGCGGTAATGTTAGGAACTAACCGACATGGATGTTTTGACACCTGGTCACTTATCCAGTCATTTATCCTGTTACTTATCAGGTTACTTATCCATTACTTATCCACTTACTTTTCCACTTCCTTACCCACTCACGTACCTACAATGAACCATAGTGGTACCTGATACTGCAGGTCACACACCTGGCACCTAGTGGTAATGTTAGCACCTATCATGATTTTTTTGACACGGTACGCCAGAACTAGCAAGAAAACCCCTGCCTCGCAGCAGAGAAAAGTTAACCAGGAAATAAGAATAGGTTAGGCTGATAACCTGTGAAGCAAAATTGTGAAAAAAGAAATTTTAAGTTGAAGTAAATCAAAATCATGGAATAGATAAATTCTGAAAAGTAAACCTGGGATTGAGACTTATAGACAGGAGATATGAATGGTCAATCAGAAATTCTGCAGCTGAAAATATAAAGAGTTACACTGTGGTTACGAAATAAATTAGAAATAGTCTTGAGAACTAGATCAAAATCTTGGTATGGAGAAATTCAGAGAAGTAAATCTGGAATTGACAGTTTTACACAGAAGATTTAGAATGGTACATCAGAAATTGTGTTGTCATAAAACTACAGAACAGCTCACTGTAAAAAAAAAAAAAGCTAGCAGAAAACCACAAAACAGCCAATTGTGAACACACACACAAAATATTAAGCAACTGAAATCTGAAAACCTATATTGATAATAGTACAAATTGAAGATTAGAAATTTGTCTGAAATTCTGAAATTGAAGAAAAGAAAGAGCTAGTTTGTGAAGTAAACTAGGAAATCAGAATCCATCAGCATGATACTAAGTTTACTAACCTATTCAGAAAAATTGTGAAAAAGGAAATTTTTAGTTCAAGATTCAAATGCCTAAAGAAGTAAATTAAAATCTGAAAAGCAAACCTGGGATTATAGATACAATGTAGGAGATTGAGGCGTCAATCAGAATTCTGCAGCTGAAAAATTAGAATGAGCTATCTGGTGGAATAAGTTAGAAATTAGTTTTGAGAACAAAATGTCTGTATGGAGAAATCTGGAGAAGCAAATGTGCAATTTAATTTAAAACTTGAAATTATAATTCTAAAATTTTGTGACCGGAAAACCACAAAACAGACAACTGTTCGTAAAAAATTACGGTATTAAGCATCTGAAAATCGGTTAAACTTCAATGATAAAAGAATGAACTAATAACAAATTTTAAGAACAGAACTCTCAGAAAATCAGGGAACAGACAGTCAATTGTTTTTAAAGTGGCATGAAGGGATGAATAATATTTCAGAAAAAGTCCTACGAAAAGCCAGCGCTATCCATAGAATATAAAATTTCTTGGTACTCTGTGAAATTTCAAGGTCAGAAGATGAATTTTAGGCAATACATTTGACTTAAAATGATACCAAAAATCATTTTGGTGCGCACCAAAATCTGAGAGCAATGCCATTCTGGCTCTAGTAATCATATTAGGGTCATATGTTTCAAAGCTGTTACTAGGAATGTTAGGGTTGTAGTGGACTTAAAGATATAAACTTTTGGAAATGAAATATCCTCATTTGCATTGTAGGAACGTATTCAGATGTGAAAATTTATCCCCTCATCCCACTTCAAAAAACTGGCAATGCCATGAAAATATTTGGTGCTTTCCACAGTTCCGTGTCAAATATACCAAATTATTATATACCTTGAATTCCTGCAATAACTCTATTACAAGTACTACTTGATATACAGACCGAGTTTTTGTGAGTCTCACTCCATCATTTGACAAATGTCATCTAGCACAGATGGTATCTGCACCCCTCGCGAACATTCAGACCAAGTTAGGACTGATATGATGAATATGTGAGTCTCACTCCATCATTTGACTAATGTCATCTAGCACAGATGGTATCTGCACCCCTCGCGAACATTCAGACCAAGTTAGGACTGATATGATGAATATGTGAGTCTCACTCCATCATTTGACAAATATCATCTAGCACAGATGGTATCTGCACCCCTCGCGAACATTCAGACCAAGTTAGGACTGATATGATGAATATGTGAGTCTCACTCCATCATTTGACAAATGTCATCTAGCACAGATGGTATCTGCCCCCTCACGAACATTCAGACCAAGTTAGGACTGATATGATGAATATGTGAGTCTCACTCCATCATTTGACAAATGTCATCTAGCACAGATGGTATCTGCACCCCTCGCGAACATTCAGACCAAGTTAGGACTGATATGATGAATATATGAGTCTCACTCCATCATTTGACAAATGTCATCTAGCACAGATGGTATCTGCACCCCTCGCGAACATTCAGACCAAGTTAGGACTGATATGATGAATATGTGAGTCTCACTCCATCATTTGACAAATGTCATCTAGCACAGATGGTATCTGCACCCCTCGCGAACATTCAGACCAAGTTAGGACTGATATGATGAATATGTGAGTCTCACTCCATCATTTGACAAATGTCATCTAGCACAGATGGTATCTGCACCCCTCGCGAACATTCAGACCAAGTTTGGACTGATATGATGAATATGTGAGTCTCACTCCATCATTTGACAAATGTCATCTAGCACAGATGGTATCTGCACCCCTCGCGAACATTCAGACCACGTTAGGACTGATATGATGAATATGTGAGTCTCACTCCATCATTTGACAAATGTCATCTAGCACAGATGGTATCTGCATCCCTCGCGAACATTCAGACCAAGTTAGGACTGATATGATGAATATGTGAGTCTCACTCCATCATTTGACAAATGTCATCTAGCACAGATGGTATCTGCACCCCTCGCGAACATTCAGACCAAGTTAGGACTGATATGATGAATATGTGAGTCTCACTCCATCATTTGACAAATGTCATCTAGCACAGATGGTATCTGCACCCCTCGCGAACATTCAGACCAAGTTAGGACTGATATGATGAATATGTGAGTCTCACTCCATCATTTGACAAATGTCATCTAGCACAGATGGTATCTGCACCCCTCGCAAACATTCAGACCAAGTTTGGACTGATATGATGAATATGTGAGTCTCACTCCATCATTTGACAAATGTCATCTAGCACAGATGGTATCTACACCCCTCGCGAACATTCAGACCAAGTTTGGACTGATATGATGAATATGTGAGTCTCACTCCATCATTTGACAAATGTCATCTAGCACAGATGGTATCTGCACCCCTCGCGAACATTCAGACCAAGTTAGGACTGATATGATGAATATGTGAGTCTCACTCCATCATTTGACAAATGTCATCTAGCACAGATGGTATCTGCACCCCTCGCGAACATTCAGACCAAGTTAGGACTGATATGATGAATATGTGAGTCTCACTCCATCATTTGACAAATGTCATCTAGCACAGATGGTATCTGCACCCCTCGCGAACATTCAGACCAAGTTAGGACTGATATGATGAATATGTGAGTCTCACTCCATCATTTGACAAATGTCATCTAGCACAGATGGTATCTGCACCCCCGCGAACATTCAGACCAAGTTAGGACTGATATGATGAATATCTGAGTCTCACTCCATCATTTGACAAATGTCATCTAGCACAGATGGTATCTGCACCCCTCGCGAACATTCAGACCAAGTTAGGACTGATATGATGAATATGAGTCTCACTCCATCATTTGACAAATGTCATCTAGCACAGATGGTATCTGCACCCCTCGCGAACATTCAGACCAAGTTTGGACTGATATGATGAATATGTGAGTCTCACTCCATCATTTGACAAATGTCATCTAGCACAGATGGTATCTGCACCCCTCGCGAACATTCAGACCAAGTTAGGACTGATATGATGAATATGTGAGTCTCACTCCATCATTTGACAAATGTCATCTAGCACAGATAGTATCTGCACCCCTCGCGAACATTCAGACCAAGTTAGGACTGATATGATGAATATGTGAGTCTCACTCCATCATTTGACAAATGTCATCTAGCACAGATGGTATCTGCACCCTCGCGAACATTCAGACCAAGTTAGGACTGATATGATGAATATGAGTCTCACTCCATCATTTGACAAATGTCATCTAGCACAGATGGTATCTGCACCCCTCGCGAACATTCAGACCAAGTTAGGACTGATATGATGAATATGAGTCTCACTCCATCATTTGACAAATGTCATCTAGCACAGATGGTATCTGCACCCCTCGCGAACATTCAGACCAAGTTAGGACTGATATGATGAATATGTGAGTCTCACTCCATCATTTGACAAATGTCATCTAGCACAGATGGTATCTGCACCCCTCGCGAACATTCAGACCAAGTTAGGACTGATATGATGAATATGTGAGTCTCACTCCATCATTTGACAAATGTCATCTAGCACAGATGGTATCTGCACCCCCGCGAACATTCAGACCAAGTTAGGACTGATATGATGAATATCTGAGTCTCACTCCATCATTTGACAAATGTCATCTAGCACAGATGGTATCTGCACCCCTCGCGAACATTCAGACCACGTTAGGACTGATATGATGAATATGAGTCTCACTCCATCATTTGACAAATGTCATCTAGCACAGATGGTATCTGCACCCCTCGCGAACATTCAGACCAAGTTTGGACTGATATGATGAATATGTGAGTCTCACTCCATCATTTGACAAATGTCATCTAGCACAGATGGTATCTGCACCCCTCGCGAACATTCAGACCAAGTTAGGACTGATATGATGAATATGTGAGTCTCACTCCATCATTTGACAAATGTCATCTAGCACAGATGGTATCTGCACCCCTCGCGAACATTCAGACCAAGTTAGGACTGATATGATGAATATGTGAGTCTCACTCCATCATTTGACAAATGTCATCTAGCACAGATGGTATCTGCACCCCTCGCGAACATTCAGACCACGTTAGGACTGATATGAGAATATGAGTCTCACTCCATCATTTGACAAATGTCATCTAGCACAGATGGTATCTGCACCCCTCGCGAACATTCAGACCAAGTTTGGACTGATATGATGAATATGTGAGTCTCACTCCATCATTTGACAAATGTCATCTAGCACAGATGGTATCTGCACCCCTCGCGAACATTCAGACCAAGTTAGGACTGATATGATGAATATGTGAGTCTCACTCCATCATTTGACAAATGTCATCTAGCACAGATGGTATCTGCACCCCTCGCGAACATTCAGACCACGTTAGGACTGATATGATGAATATGAGTCTCACTCCATCATTTGACAAATGTCATCTAGCACAGATGGTATCTGCACCCCTCGCGAACATTCAGACCAAGTTTGGACTGATATGATGAATATGTGAGTCTCACTCCATCATTTGACAAATGTCATCTAGCACAGATGGTATCTGCACCCCTCGCGAACATTCAGACCACGTTAGGACTGATATGATGAATATGAGTCTCACTCCATCATTTGACAAATGTCATCTAGCACAGATGGTATCTGCACCCCTCGCGAACATTCAGACCAAGTTTGGACTGATATGATGAATATGTGAGTCTCACTCCATCATTTGACAAATGTCATCTAGCACAGATGGTATCTGCACCCCTCGCGAACATTCAGACCAAGTTAGGACTGATATGATGAATATGTGAGTCTCACTCCATCATTTGACAAATGTCATCTAGCACAGATGGTATCTGCACCCCTCGCGAACATTCAGACCACGTTAGGACTGATATGATGAATATGAGTCTCACTCCATCATTTGACAAATGTCATCTAGCACAGATGGTATCTGCACCCCTCGCGAACATTCAGACCAAGTTTGGACTGATATGATGAATATGTGAGTCTCACACATCATCATTTGACAAATGTCATCTAGCACAGATGGAATCTGCACCCCTCGCGAACATTCAGCCCAAATTTGGTCTGATATGATGATTATTTTGAGTCTCATTTTCATCATTTGACAAATGTCATCTAGCACAGATGGAATCTGCACCCCTCGCGAACATTCAGCCCAAATTTGGTCTGATATGATGAATATGTGAGTCTCACTCCATCATTTGACAAATGTCATCTAGCACAGATGGTATCTGCACCCCTCGCGAACATTCAGACCACGTTAGGACTGATATGATGAATATGAGTCTCACTCCATCATTTGACAAATGTCATCTAGCACAGATGGTATCTGCACCCCTCGCGAACATTCAGACCACGTTAGGACTGATATGATGAATATGAGTCTCACTCCATCATTTGACAAATGTCATCTAGCACAGATGGTATCTGCACCCCTCGCGAACATTCAGACCAAGTTTGGACTGATATGATGAATATGTGAGTCTCACTCCATCATTTGACAAATGTCATCTAGCACAGATGGTATCTGCACCCCCGCGAACATTCAGACCAAGTTAGGACTGATATGATGAATATCTGAGTCTCACTCCATCATTTGACAAATGTCATCTAGCACAGATGGTATCTGCACCCTCGCGAACATTCAGACCAAGTTAGGACTGATATGATGAATATGAGTCTCACTCCATCATTTGACAAATGTCATCTAGCACAGATGAGCTGAGTTTATCACTTTCTTTGCTAGACTCCCATTGACTTTTTAAGTTAACTAAATTGAATATTTTTTCTACTGTATGTTGAATTCTTTATTCTTTAGTATAATTCCATAACTGGAAGATACTTCCCTGAGTGCTGATGTCATGATATTCAAACCATTTATTCCTGATGATTGATGTCTGTTATATATGTCTGAAGGTGAGCTGCTAGACTGGAGGTGGCGTTCCTCTCTGAAAATTGGATTGTAAATATGCTTTAATGATATGTTGCCCTGAGACACAGAAATCTTTAATGGTTGATGTCTTGCTTAGTTTGCTTGATTAATTCAACTTCAAGCGAAATTAAAGTTAGTGAGGATTTAATTTTGGTTAATTGGTCAATTCATGATGAGTATTAGATGCTTCTTTAAATTATGAGACATGTGCGATAATATTAAGAGTACTTTGTTCATTGCTACAAAATTCCAGAACAAGATATATGAATGTCCAATATTTGCAATGTTTTCACAATTTCACTTACCATGGAAGGTGTAGAAATACAAATTCATTATTTCTGGGTTGTCTCCAACTCCAATCTTGCATGGCAGCAATGGTATTTCACTGTAGAAAAAAGAAAAAAACAGATAAGCTTCGCTATAATGACATTCATATACACATTGTTATTGGTGAAGAGACAAAGATTTGGGTTTATTGGTCAAAGCCAAGTGTCTGTAGATAATGTGACATCATTGTGTGTGCACGCTACAATGCGTGTGTGTGCAGTGCACCATTTGATGAAGGAATTAAAGTATGCCAATAAATGAATAAAAACTTCCTGAAAGTGTATCTTCAGAATGCTCTCAATAGAGCATTGTGGATTTGTCTGATGACAAACCGAAGCAATTAACAGCTGATAAAATGAGCAAAACTGAGAAAATAACTGCAATTCTCTAAGATTTACTTTATTCTGTTCCAAAGACATATCAACCTATTGAAACAGTAGATTAATTCACAATTTTTGGAAGGTTTTCAAATTCAAAACTTTTCTGAATTCATCAAGCATTTACAGGACAATAAGTGCTTTTATGTAGTGACAATTGCAAATGCAACTGTTGCCTTTTTTTTTTAAAGTGTTATTTGGAACAAACTTTTTGAAATTAAAAAAGCTGATCAACTCTGCTATGTTTGTATTATATAAAATGGATGCCCATTCAGTGCAGTATTATGTAATAAAGTCAGAAGTCCCTCGAATTCATTTTTTTAAACAAAACAGTTCAAGGCCAGAGATGCTTTAAGGGAAAGTTTTTGGGCCTGAGAATTGAAATATGTCATTTTCCATGACACTTCATTCAAATCCCAGAAGGCATCCAAGCTTGAGTTTAAAAATTACCAGCAAAAAGTAACTCTGACCTATCTTTGCTCCTTATTGGCATGGAGCTGCACTTTTTGGGTCTAAATATATAGCTTTTTGGGGTCTAATGATTCATTTATGGCCATGATATAAATTTTCATTTGACTGCCATCCGTTCTAAGATGGCGCCAATGACAGAATTCAAAATGGCTACCACATAGTGAATACTACCTATTTTTTCTCCTGATTTGGTATGGCTGCACTCTTTTGGGTAAAAACTAGAGTTTATAAATGGGGTCTGACAATCTATTTATTATATCAATTTTCAATATGCTTCCACCCAATCCAAATTAAGACATTCAATATCCTATATGCACGATAATGCACAGGAAATTTAATTTTATCAAAGTAAGTAGAATATATAATGCAGGTTTTACTTTGTGAACAAAAGTTGATGTGTTCATTAAATTCCTGTACATGCACCTCAAAAGCCCATGTTTGGTCCAAAAAATATGCAGTTCTAGAACAGTACACTTTTTTTTATTTCAAGTGTTGCAAAATTTTTGCAGTAAGGAGTTAAATGAGTACAGTACAAGTTAAGAAACACCATTGTCTCAAGATAAAACCAGTGATCAAATTAATAATTGTTTGAAATATTTCCCATGAACATAAAAAATATATTCATTGGATTTTCTGCCACCATTTATCACTGGTGTTACCATTGGGGACCAGTGTTAACCATTTTGAGTAACACCAGTGACGGTAACGCCAGTGACAATTGGCACTGAAATACAAATTGCTCCCACAGTTATGCAATAGTTTGAACAGATGTTGCCAAATATTGATCTCTGTAGAGCACATGTCCAATATGCCCCCCCCCCCAACAGGGACTCCACTGCTCTATCCCTCAAACTATCTATCTTGAACTCAAATTTCTCATAAATATCAGTGACTAACTGTCAGCTAGTCACTTACTGAAAGTAGTCACTAACTGCTAGTATGTCACTAACTGCTAGAAAGTCACTTGTTGTTTGTTAACCACAAACTGTTAGTCACAAACCATTAGGAAGTCACTATTATTATGTCACTACATGTAACTGTTAGTCCCTAACTGTTTCGTCAGATCATCCCTAACTGTTGTTCATCAGTTTGTCACTAACAGTTGCGACTAACTGACAGTTGGTGACTAACTAACAGTTTGTGACTGAATAACATATTTAGTGGCTAACTAACAGTTAGTGACTACCAACAACAAATGAATATATGATTAATGAACAGTTAGTGACTAACTAACAGTTAGCAACTGACTAGCAGTTAGTGACTAATAGTGACAAACTAACAGTTTGTGACTAACTAACATTTTGTGACTAACAAACAGTATGTGACTAGCACTACTCTACCTCCATTTTGAACCCCTGGGTTCTTGCTTAAATTTGAATGTGACATACTTCCAAATTCAATTGTATCTGCGCACCAATTGGTCAATTAATGAGTGGCATTTGTGATCATAAGATATTTTGTAGTGCTCTAGCTGATATTACTAAATGGTGGGGACCAAACCGGTTGACAATTTTTCCCTATGGGGCCTCCAGTATAGTATGCTGGCTGAAAAGCTAATAAAGTTCTATAACAAAGTTCAAGAAGCCAACATAAAAAAGGCAACCCCCCCCCCCGTCACAAAAAAGGCTTAATGAGCAACTGACCGCCAAAACTTGGAACATCCTTCTGTAGGACATTGGCTCCATGAAGACACCACCCTCCCAAAGGGGAGAATAGCTCAAGTGAAAGACCACCCTTCCAGAAGTGAATTACTAAAATCAGAAAACCATAAAATAAGGGACTGCCCCAAAAAGATACCACAACCCCAGGCAGGGGCATATCTAGGAATGGCGGGAGGGGTCATTATGTGGGGTGAATAGACTGAATATGTGCTCCTCAACATCTCCTATTTCCTCTATGTTAATTTTGGGCCAGGGGGGGGGGAGAGGCAGTGGGTCATGCCTGCCCCCCCCCTAAATACACCACTGTCCCCAGGCTCCTAATACAGAATGGTTCCAAAGAAAGCTGATCTACAAGCCTCCCTTCCTGAGGAGTCGATCTATTTATCTATCTATCTATCTATCTATCTATCTACATATATCTACCTACATGTATCTATCCGTCTGTCTGTATAGCTGTCTAGCGGTCTGTCTATCTATCTATCACTGAATGAATGAATCAATCAATATCATTGGATCAATCAGTCAATCAATCAATCATCCTACCTGCCACCTACCCATCCATCCATCCATCTGTCTAATCTGTTATTCAGCTATCTTCCATTTAACTACCTATCCAATATCTTTCTACCTATCTGACAAGCTAGCTATCTGCAGCTTATCTGCCTATAATGCCCTCTATAGCTACTTGAAACTTATATTGTATAATGTATATTTATCAGCATTAGCAGGTTATTAGAATTTACCCTTAGGAGGCTAGGTGTGAACTTGCTATCTGGCTTATCTGCAAATTCCAACAGGATGTTTAGCACATTAATGTTTTACCCCTGTCCACCCCTCCCTCAACCATTCAACCATGACAGTTACCAGATAGTAACTGTCATGCCTCAACTACCCCTCCCATGTGTAAGCCTAACCAGGTCACAGGGTGCACTGCTGATAAACCCCTCTCCAGTGCTGCTAGAAGCCAGTATTAGGGCATTTATATTTACTGGCATACATATATATCCAAGATAAACCTTTATATTGTATTCAAGCACAGTGTATGGGTATAGCATATTGATCAAACTAATTTGTTATCTGTGCAAGGATATGAAAAAGTCTGCTTATTGTTAACTTGTGTACTATCAGTGGAATGTGCCTTTGCATTATGCATGAATTCACTGTCCAGATACATCTAGATACAATTAATACATTTTTATATTTTAGGCATGGTATGATTTTTTGCAATTTAAGTTGCTCCTTGTATTGCACCAATACAGTAAAAGCTGTGTTTAGATACATATATGTAATTGTGAAAAGGTACATGTGTTCTTTTCATAAGTACCAATGTAAAACAAAAATACTTTATATGGCTAAATTGAATAAAGGAGCGGTCAAAATTATATTCACCTTATGATGCTGTTGAATTGTCTCTTGACTAGATGAGCATCCTCTTCAAGCTTCTTCATTAGTTGGGAGTTTCAATGAGGCCAGTTGCAGCATTGGTGGCAGCTTGAAACAAACAGTCTGTTTCCCAATGTGGCAGCCAGTGGAATGACCCTGCAGCCTGCTGTTCAGCTGAGGTCACATGACCTCATGACATGTGCTCATTGCATGGTCAGGGTAGGGCCTAAAAGTTTTGTAAACCCCCCCCCCCCAGAATGACTGCAGGAGGGAGGGCAGGGAAGCAGACTTTTAATGTATATATCTGGAGCTTCTTTGGTATCTGTACATATCACTTTGAAATTTAACCAGTGGGGTGTTTCCAAAAATAAGTAATCCATGCTTTACTAGACAACACTTTGCATGTATGCAGGTTCTAAGTGGATTAGTCTTAAAGTAATTTTCAATATCCAGAAAGTGTTGGATGGGGGGGGGGGGTTTAGTAATGGAAATGTAAAAATATTGGGATTTTTTTTTTGCATTAGAATCTACAGGCCCGAGGGGGGGGTTCAAATCCCCTAAACCTCCCCTCTGGTTCTGCTACGATAGATAGATAGATAGATAGATAGATAGATAGATAGATAGATAGATAGATAGATAGATTAGATAGATAGATAGATAGATAGATAGATAGATAGATAGATAGATAGATAGATAGATAGATAGATAGACATTCTCCACATACAATGAAATAATGTGTTTCATGGACTTTTGTCACATGAAAACGAAGGTTGTATTTAATTCTGAAGGAACAAGTACAAGATAAAGAATGTCATTCATTTTCTGATATAGATATGTCTATGGTAAGGGTAATTGCCGAAAAATGGACACTTTCTGTGGTATTGGTCTCTTTGGTCATCCATTTCTGCATATAAATCCTGCACTCATGCAACATTTTATCTATGATGAGAATGTCAGCAGATTTGTGTAAAACCTCACATAATTGAATGGGCATTTTATTGTATTCTGGGATGTGATTTCTATATTTACTTATACTTTTGTTCTGAAAATGTTAGATATACTTGAAATATATCAATAGCCACATTTTGGTAAAATTTGCAAGCATTCAAGCTTTTAATTATCAAATTGTACAGTATAGCTTCCTCCCCAAACCAACTTTTTTGCTCCTCCTTCCAGCAGGACATCTATTTGAGGTGGGGGGGGGGGGCGGGGATGTCTCTATTCGCATGTTTTTCCTTATTAAGTGAGTTCAATAGGTTTTATTATTACCCTAGGAAAGGAATTGCAAACAAGTATGTGCATGGATTGCTTAATTTTTTTTTTTAACCCAGCAAAAATCTACGGCATTAAACACGATTTGTTTATATTTTTATGAAGATACTGTATCTGTTACATATGGTACAGAATAATTTAGTTAATTAAATGGTTTTAACATGACTGAAAGCTAACAATGGACAAGACGTTTGAATAAGCAGAACAAACAGGTCATTGTTGGCCTGTCTGTCAAAATGTTTAGTGGCATGAGGAGATGAATAATATTTCAGAAAAGCCAGTGCTATTCACTGCTAAGAGCCCGAATAACACTGGGCATAAGTGATTTCAAATGACGATTTGTGTTACACCTCAAAAAATTGGGGCCATATCTACTGATGTTGTAAACATGATTTACAGTGTTATTGGACTTTAAGAAACAATTTTTTAGATAGATAGATCGATAGTTAGATAGACAGATAGACAGATAGATAGATAGATAGATAGATAGATAGATAGATAGATAGATAGATAGATAGATAGATTGATAGATCGATAGACAGACAGACAGACAGATAGATAGATAGATAGATTTATATATATATAGATAGATAGGTAGGTAGATAGATAGATAGATAGATAGATAGATAGATAGATAGATAGATAGATAGATAGATAGATAGATAGATAGATAGATAGATAGATAGATAGATAGATAGATAGATAGATAGATAGATAGATAGATTGGTGCTATTAGATAGATGGCTAGATAGGTAGATAGATGCTATTAGACAGATAGACAGATAGACAGATCGAATTAGATGGATAGATGGTGGGACGGGAGTTCCTCAGTTGTAGCACTCAGGTCATCACTGTATCCCAAGTTCAAATCCAGATCTGGCCAGGTCACCCAAACCTATGTTAGACAGTAGTTTCAATCATCCTTTGCCTCTAAGATCACATTCTTGTTTGATGGGGGGGGATAACACTACTTGCGTTTTTTTAATGGTTGAAATAATTTGTTGTCCATATTGAATCCCTTCTCCCCTCCCCATCTCTTACATGCCCTCTTTTACACCATTGATTTTAAAAGAAGGATTCAGTATGGGTGTAACAAATTATTTTTAAATATATATGTAAAAATGATTTTAAGTTACAAGTACTAAACCATGTAAACTGAGTACTAGCAAGGCAAAGTCAATTTGCAAAGTGAAAAATGAAAATTATTTCCCTTTGACCAAAATATGGAAAAAAAGGAAGAAAAGACAAACAAGAGTACTTATTTCCCTCAAAACTAATATTGTATCATGAATGGAAAATTACAGATCCCAGAAACAGTGAGTTATAAGGACGGTCCTCCCTATATCTTTAACTCAACCTCTAGCCCTTTTTGTGAAAAAAAAAATCTTCATGTATTGAACATTCATATAAACTGCTCACACTTTAAAAAAACGCACACTTCCAAAAAGGTTAAAAATAGTACTTTCTCTTAAAGTATCACGATGAAAGTTTGCACACTTCTAGAAGTTGCCATCAGGTATATTCACAAAAGATTTTCAAATCCCTAAATGCAGTACTTTTGTGTCAAATTAATTCGTCGTGGTTACTGTCAAAAATGCAGGTCACAAAATTTCGATATCCTCTGATCATTGATTTCAACAACTAGGCTGTTCCTTCCACAAAATTTTTTGATAAGTCAGGAAAGTTTACATTTTTACTTTCTTGATGGATTGGGGGGATATTTGACCAAACCACAATTTTAAAAAGAGGATGAAATTAATAAAATTTAAGTGTCAATGCTGACACGCCCCCTACAGGAGACTTATCAAAATCTTCAAAAAACGATTTTTTATTCAGATTTTTGAGAGTATTGATATGGAATGATTGTCTATGTATGTGTTTCTACCCTGGGTTAGCAAAAAGCCCCATCATTTAACAGTTTTGGCTAACAGGCTTCATTTCCAGATGCTGAGTCGTATATTTTGAGTTTTCAATACAAAATCTGCTTTATCATAACTTTTTTTTCAAAAACTTCCGTGGGACAGTTTTTGGGTGTCCTGTGCCTGTCATGTGAAAAAATTCATAAGATTAATCCTATCCAGTATGCCACTAAACCAATATTTCCATTGGTGCATTCTGTGTTGAAGTGCAGTTTGTGACTTGCATTTTCGACAGTAACCACAACGATTTGATTTAACACAAAAGTACTGCACTTAGAGATTTGTAAATGTTCATGAATCTACCTGATGGCAACTACTAGAAGTGTTCAAACTTTCATCTTGATACTTTAAGAGGAACTACTGTTTTTAACCTTTTTTGAAGTGTGCATTTTTAAGTGTGAGTAGTTTATAAACACATAATATATTTTCTAAGAAATTTAAGATCAAAGAAATTTATTTTCAATGAGACATACATACATTTCAATTTCAATTTTATTTTTGTAACTTAATAAACTTATTAGTGTGTATCAGATGCCCTATGCAGTCTCAACTTTTTCAGATTTTGATGTCTATTTGCACCCTCAGTGGGAACAGCTACTCCAGAGCTGGCACAGCATTACTTCTTTGAAATGGTATATCTATGGAACTGAATTATGATTTCCGGGCAAGTTATCATAATTCTGGAACCGCTGGTCCAAGGGACTTAATATTAATTGGACAAAATGTGCAGAATATATGACCTTAAATTCACTAAAGTTCAACCTTGCCATAGTAACAATTTTTATAGGGTTAAGTCTCTTTGGGTTGACAGAGAGTTGTTTTAAACTTTTTTTTCTACATTTTTTGGACAAAAAAAAGAAGTTTTTTCCCCCCTAAAATGTATTCCCCCCAAAATGTTTCTTTTTCCAATTTTTGTTCATACATTATTTGCTCAATTTCCTTTCAGAAAGAAATAGATATATATTTATTAGGCTTTCTTTATATAGGCCTATAGTATGACAATTTTAGAAAGTCTTTTTCTTTGGTAAATTTATTCTGCAACACACTATGTCAATTTCTGCTGTTGCAGAATTCAGCTTTATATTGGAAGCAGAGTGGTCATGTAATAAAACAAATATGGCATTTATTACCATGCAATATGAAAAATTTTACTGCACTCATATCATGCCGTATTTGTATAATATAGGTCCATAATATCACTTAGACTTCAAATTCTGACCAATTCTTTTCATGCAGTTTATGGGGCATTATTGCTGATGCACCCTAATGTAACTGTGGCCAAACTGTTATTAAGGTGCCATTTTGCCTACACAACTGGTTCATAATGAGAAGTGGAAGGGATTCAATTGGATGAGAATAAATCAACAGTCTTTTCTATATTACATGTACTAGTGCTGCAAGTATACTTGCAGTTACAGACCGGGAGCAAAGTGATGACTCTCAGAACTAAAACTGCTAAAATAGACACAATCTGAACGTGGTACAGTGTACATTTACACAATGCACTGGAGTGACATATCTTGTTGACATCTGATGTTTTTAGTAAGGGGACATATCCGGCACAGATAGGCTACTGTCATGGTCTGACAGATTATTTCCAAAACTTTTCAGTCCAGCAGAAAGCCTCTGGGGTGCTGCAGGCTCCCTGAAGCAGCTGGCCCCAATCACCCAGAAAATGCTGATAACAGCCAACAAGTGTCTCTCCTGGGCCCACCCCACCTCAGCTGAACCCTTATCTTGGGCATGTCCAAGCCCTTAATCATTAGAACTTTTATCAGATTGTAATACTGCATTTAATGCTATCTCAAAGGGACACCATTTATCTGTATTTTCAATGTAAGTTGAGCTGCATTAGTCATATTGTACTCAAAATGCACTTGTGCAATACATCATTCCACCAATGACTGCACCTAGTAATAACATGAGCTATAATTAGTAAATAAGAGAATGTGTAGACTGGATCACTATAATTATACTGATATGCTTATCTCACAGAGGCCTATTAGCATTATATTAATTTAATATCAACACTGTTTTTCTTATATATAGGACAAAAACAAGTTGAAATGATTTTTAACAATTAAGGTATTATCAGCAAGTGAGCCTCAATGAACAATTCAAAAATATTGATTGCACTTGAGGGTATGTTGCATTATATAGTAATAAAATATACAAGACAACAATAAACTTTTCTTTGGTGAAGAGAACAACAATAAAAAAACATCTGTCAGTTTCAGGAAATAATAAAGAACATCAGAAAACATTAAATTTAATAGGAATGAGTATATACAAAGAAAGCCAATGGATTGGATACTGGGCATTTCTGGGGTCTTTACAACTGGTAACTGGTGTTATAAATGGCAATTGAATAATGAAAACTGAAGCAAGATATAGCTTTGCGGAAGTTTTTTTTTTCAGCTTTCAGGTATTATAAATTGATGGATCTGTATCAGTTTCATACAATCCATTGTAGGTTGTCTTTTTTTGACAAATCTGAGGTTGCCAAGTGGAATTTTTTTCCTGTAAGTCTAGTTATTGGCATTCATGAGGTCGATTGATGAGATGGGGAGAGAGTGGGAGTCCTCAACATGTCTACCTCAATGTGAGGGATCTCTTGCTTGCCCAGCACTAATGCAAGGGGCCACCAATCAAACGTCTCATCCCACTGAAATCCAGCTGGAATTTTGCTTGGGTTACCCATCCACACGATCCAGAGATTGAACCATATATATGCATACCGGAGTGGTATGAGAGAAGCAGGGGTGGTGCCGTTCCCCCCAAATCACAAAACATGGATGGATGATTGGGGCTTTATTCCTGTATTTTTGCACCTGGTAGTCTAATTAGGACAGGAAGAGGACACGGCAATGAGGTGAAGGACGATGAAACAGCCGTCCAACAAAGACCCAAGTGACCCAGCAAGAGCTGGATTCAAAGCCTGGACCCAGCAATTGGCAGCCCAGCATGCTACCGCTAGACTAACCCCCCCCCCCTCCCCCAAATTGGAGAACGCTAAAAGTTAGGGTAAGCAGTGGTGTATTTAGGGGGGGAATTGGGGGGGGGGATGAATTTGGCCATGGCGAACGTACAGCGACTACAGCGTGTGAGTACGTATGACGAGATGACATTTCATCTAGCAGCTCAGCTTCTATTGCACTTGGAGCTATGGTTGATGGCTTGTCTGATACCCCTATTACCTGAACTCATCCCTATTTAACAATGAAATAATTGATGTGTAATGGTAGGGCTACACAAGCTGCCAAAGTGTCAAATCTGTCAATCTGACTTTACGGAATTGCCCCTGTACTGGAAAATTCAACCAAAAATTGATGCAGGTAATACGCTGGAAGGGTTTTTTAGGACGTTGGAGAGGACTCGGGGTAATTACAATTCCCTTGGAATCAATTTTTGTGGGGTCAATTCTGATATTTTCAATTTTTTATTTTTTTTTATTTATTGTCTTTGCACTGGACCGTTATATTTATAACACTGATTCACTGTGCCCCAAGTGCTGCCCCACCGTGTCCCTGTATGTTGCCACAGTGAATCAAATTTTTTCTTACGATTTTGGATCAAAACAGAAAATGTTGAAGCTCTGCAAATACTTTGAAACCACAGGGTACAGGGGGCATTAAACTTTTATTTAAGGCCTAACATAAAAAATGTGGATAAAAAACTTTTTGAGATATTATTTGAGGAAATAAACATTGCTGATTCACTGTGTCCCCATTCCCCCTATTTTGGCGGAAGTTGGAAAGTTTATATGGGGGGTGGCACCTGGTGGAGCCATCTGGGGGCACCTGGGGAGGCACAGGTACAATATGGGGGGGACACTCCCCCCCCCCTATAGGGACGCCACTGCTCATCAAGCTTTCACTAAACCTTTTCACCAGCTAGTGTTTTTCCAGTGCTCAGCCAACACAGACAAGTGCTGCCATCTGTAGTTAAAATCTGCATAACAAGAAAAATTTCAAAAATTCTTCTTTTGATCACTGTAATCATTATTTAGCTCCCAGCTTGGAAAGTGGCTGGATCTGTTATTGCCAGCTGGCAAGCTGTAAGCTGACATTGTGCAGCCGGCTGGCTGGGAAAATGACGATTTGTACCAGCTGGCTGGCAGGTGCTGAATGACGCTTGGGCTGGCTGGCAACCCAGCTGGCAGCATAACAGATTTTTTTTCCAAGTTGCATAAAAAAATAAAACTAAGTGTCACAAAAGATGTGCAACCAGGAGCTTACACTGATATGGGCATTATAATAACACACTGTCATGAGGTGCCCCTGTTTAAACTTCTGTTTGCCAAATGCATGCCAGTATAGATGGCGTTACGTGTGGTACCGAAGGAGACTTTGTTCTCTGGGGAGCTGATCTGTCTCAGCAAGCACAGTATCGAGGTTGTCTATGAGGTCCATGAAGTTCCTTATACATCGAAACTAGTACTAGGTTATTAAATATCACTAGATAAATGAAACCCATTATCTCTAAGCAATTTATTTATGTATGGTAATCTTGTTGATCATCAACAAATTTTGTCATATTGACACATGGACCAATAGTTATCATGGCATGAAAAACACTAATACCAGGGTAGACTCATTCCAACAAGAGGCCTTGGTTTTTTGAAAAACCATTTTACCTGAGGAGGAGACCAATTCCAAGGACAAAAACCAAAGATGACCTGATAAACCAAATTTCAGTGCAAAAACCACCATGGTTGTCTCATAAAACCACTTGATATTTTTAAAAACCGCTTTTGTCCTAAATTTTTTAGAGTGAAGGTAACGTATGTTACCGTACTCAGTGGTGGAGCAGTGAATGAAAAGGTTGTCTTTTAGCATTTATTTGGACAGAATGAGGCCAGAACCAATGACTATTTCTTGAAAGGCTCATTACAGCATCCAGACAGACTGAGGAGAGCTTTCAAACATAAGAATATCCTTCAAAAAATCAGTCTTAAAATGGTTTTCCTGTCCTCGAAGCATCCTGAAGATGTCTTGCATTTTCTTCAAAATATCTTTAAAAAATATTAATAATAATAATAATAATAAATTTATTCTTATTGAGCGCATTACATCATGATAATCTCAATGCACTTTGACAGAGTGTTACAATATTGGCAAGAATATAAAAACATGATTAAAAACATTTAAAATCACATGTATCATATGGACAATCATAAAACATAGCACTTCGTAAAATAAAAAGTTTTGAGACCCCTTTTGAAGCTAGAATAGTCTGTGGTATTTCTTAATTGTGAAGGGAGATCATTCCATAATTTAGGGCCATTCACAGCAAAAGCCCTGTCCCCATAGTTTTTAAGTGTCCTTAGTGAAGGTCGTACGAGGGTGATGGTGTTGTTGCTCCTCAAGTCTGTTCGTCCTGGAGTCTTCACATTAATCAGTTCTTTTAAATATGATGGGGCAGTGTTCCAATGTATGCATTTAAAAATTATGCACAATACCTTGAAATTAATCCGAAAATAAATTGGCAGCCAATGTAGTTGTTGGAGTATTGGCGTCATGTGGATGTGGTCACTTTTCCTAATTCGACACACCAAGCGTGCTGCTGAGTTCTGAATGGTCTGAAGCTTTCGTAACTGATGACACTGTAATCCCGCCAGAACGCTGTTGCAACAGTCAAGCCGCGAAGTAACAAAGGCATGCACCAGTTTTAGAGTAATCTGCTGATCTAAAAGATGCCTGATTTTCCCCAATCTCCAGAGAGAGAATGATGCTGATTTACAAACATTTGCCACTTGAAGTGACATTGTCGCATTGCTGTCAAACCAGACTCCCAAGTTTCTTACAGAGGCAGTTTTTCCGATTTCAATATCACCGACACGAATAACATTACAGTCTGACAGAGTCTTTTTAAATCTAGATGTGAAACATACAAGCTCAGTCTTAGCATCATTCAAAGCCAAGAAATTAATAGCCATCCACTTTCTTATCTCTGTCACACAACTTTCGATTGTTGATATTGCATCCGACTTTTCACAGCTGATGTATAATTGTGTATCGTCCGCAAATATGACTGTTTTGCAACCATGTTTAGCGATGACATCTTCCAATGGTGCGACATACAGTGTAAACAACAAGGGGCCCAAAATGGACCCTTGGGGTCCATATTCAATGTGTCTCGGATTTGTCCTGGCTCAACAGAAAGAGCACGCTAAAACCCTCCTTCACTGACTGACTATAGGGGAGACCTGCGCACTTCTGACCTCGGGGCACGTTTGACCTCGGGGCACAGCATGTTTGACCATCCCCAATATTTTTTTTATAACACATGTGCAGTTATCAAAATCCCCGATGAAGAGACCTTTAGTGATATGCCTTTAGCCAAAATATTTAATTTGCATTGAAGGAAAAGTGCGAGTTCTATTTCAGGTTTCCTGATTTTCACCATAATACATGTAAGTGACTTTTTCAAAGTCTTGATATGCCTAGATCACACGGAGACGTAACAGAGGGTTCTTGTCGCGGCGCTTCTTGCTTTTCCAGGAAAGTGGGAGGTTCTTAAGCTACATTCAACAATTCGGCGACGATATTTTCGTCTACGGCGCATCTTAAACTTCCTCGCCAAAAGTTCCTAGAAGTCACGTGACTTTATGGTGAGGCAAGAACTTGCTTCACGAAAGATTCAACCGGTTGAATCTTTACGAAGGAAGAAGCCACGATGCAAAAGACCAGAAAGACCCCCAAAATGATTTGGCGAAGGTAGAGACAGCTTGGGCGAAGTTAGAGGCAGATTGGGCGAATCTAGAGAGTGCTTGGGCGAAGCTACTTATCATTGAGTCAATGGAGCTTCGGCGAAAAAAGAGAACAACTCGCCGACGCAAACAAGCTGTTGAAACGCCGAAAAAGCTACTTACTTCACCGTAACAGGTATTTGCTTGGGCGTTATTGAAGATTAGGGCGAAGTAAGAGGATGCTAGTGCGAAGTTAGAGGCAGATTGGGCGAAGAAAGAGACTCCTTGGGCGAATCTAGTTTAACATTGAAGCAATGGAACTGCACCGAGGCTCCTCACAACTCGCCGACACAGTCCTGCTCCCCTTTGGGGGTTGCTACGGCTCCAATTACGAGCGATTCGGCGTAGAAAACGAGTGCCTCGTCGTCCTAGGATACACCCACGACGATGTATAACCTTTAATTAATTATATAATTGTCCAAAAATGGCTTTAATCGCCGAAATAGGCCTTCCTGGCACCTAGACAACTTCGCCGACACTTAACCACTGCCGTGAGAATATAGCAATAGTCTCGATGGCAAGGCTACCGGAACATGTTGGACCATAACACAAACAAGTTTCAAACTTATTTTTCTCCACAACTATAGAAGGTAGATCGACTTGGTTTGGCGTAAGGGTAGTGTAGATATTCGGAAATCAAGTAAGTAAAAAGATTTTTCAAATATTTAGATAAGTTTTTGATTAAGAGCCAAAAAGTAATAAAGCAGAACAACGTGCCCCGGTCTCCCGTACATTTGAAGAGGTATCCAACATATCATAGTACTGAAATCATGACAAGAGGTTAAATGGAAGGTAGCGCCTAGGGTAGCATTCTTAAATGAGAGATAACAGGTATACATTTTTGGAAAATTACACAGAAGGGAAAACATGCAGGGTAAATGGAACATTAGCTTACACCATCAAATTTTGTGAGTCGATGGCCATTTAATTATTTTATGTTTCATCATGCTTGATTAGTATTGGTGAAGCGTGAAAATAGAGCCATAAGGTTATGTTCCATTTTTCTACTATATTTATGAATGTATGGTAATCCATTTACCTGCAGGTTGGGACACAAGTGTTCACAGCATAACGTGTCCTTGGCCGGCACACATTTGATAATTTTAATACTTGTTGGATTGGCATTTTATAACTCACATTAACCAAATCAAGAGCATTAGAACAAATTCACAAGCTGTTCTGACGGATCACTTTGAAAAAACTAGCGAAAATGGGGAACAAGGTGTCGTTAGCACTTGGAAGTCGCTTTAAGATTATTGTGAAGACGGGAGACTTGGCAGGAGCAGGAACGGACGCAAATGTGTTCCTCACTCTGTATGACGACCAAGGTGCGCAATCCGAAGTCCTCAAACTGGACAAGTTGTTGCATGATGATCTTGAACGAGGAACGACGGAAGAATACGAGGGTCCCAAAGTGAGTGACGATTTTGGAAGTGTCTGTGAAGTCGAGATATGGAGAGACGACGCTGGGGCCTCCGCGCTCTGGTACTGCCTGCTGATCGAAGTAATTGACAACAAGACAAATGAGGAAAAATTTTTCCCTGTTCAACGATGGATTAAAAATGACATCCACTACAAAATACCCAATGAACATACATGCCTTCCTCAAAATGACAAGTACCAGGAGCTCCGAAGCCAAGAACTGACAGAGAAGAAAGAATTGTACCAGTATGAACAGAAACTAGAAGGTCTTCCAGTCCAGGTAAATGAAAAATAAACTACTCAATTTGGGAACTAGTAAGGCCTAGAAAACACAACTTCACAAGGATTCAATATTTTTCAGGGTTGATGATTTGATATTCCTTTTGAAATCATGTGATTTTAAAATGTTTTTCTCCGTCAGTGAGTTTTGGCCGTAGACGATCGAATTGTGAAAATAATTGAAGCTTGTATTGAAAGAATTAATTAAGCTTTCACCAATCAGCAAGCCTTCTATATCTTTTATTTTCATGGACAAATCACACATGATATAACCATTAAACAATTAACACCCTGTCACCATATTATAAATATTTTAGAGAAGAGCAACACTGACCATGCTGCTGCCATAAATTCAAAGATTTTTTTTTTTGCTACAGACCAAAATATTGTATTTTTCTAAAGAGTTCTACGAGTGGAGGTGTGGCTTAGTTGAAATTGTCTGTGTTGTGAAATTAATCAAGTGATTGAGCACTAATAAAAGAGTTCTGTAATATACTTATAAGGCATTTTACCCCTTTCAGGTGAAGGAAATGCCAGAAGATGAACAATTTTCAGATGACTTTAAGGTAACTCAAATCATAAAGACTTATTGAAATGCTCATTACTCAAGAACTTTTCCTTCGGTATAATGAGACTATAATCAGGATTTTCCCTGACTTTTCCCCGCCACTTTTCCCTGATCGCAAAACAGGCTCTCTCAAACATTTTTCAGGAAATCATGGATTTCCCGGACTAATTTTAAATTACCCATGCAGTCAGAACTTGAATTTCGCTGACTCTTCCCTTACCGGTGGCAATCCTGAAATTTATTAATCCCTTTAAAAAAAAAGTAAATATTGTTCTAAAAATAGCAATTCCTCAATTCCGATTAATTTTTCCAGAGGGACTTGCTTCGTATAAAGTTTGAATACTTACTGAAACATAAACTCACCAAGTTCCAACTGAAAAGGAAATGGAGAAAGATAGATGACGTCAAAAGAATTTATGCAGCAAAAGACATCAAGGAACCAAAGGTAAATATGGTTGGGGAAAGATAATACTATTTCTCTGTGAACTGTGCGCTATGTGATTCATCATAGCAGATGACATGTCACAATTAAACTTTTAGCGCGGAATTGGAAACTATTGTGGCCGTTTGATTATTCATCATCAAATTGACTTTGTCAAATCATATTTTAGTGCAATAATCTGGTCCGTAATCCTTTGTCAGACACCAACACAGAATCAGTCTCCTGAACTAAGTGTGCTATTGAAACTAATTCTTTGATCATGACAAATTATCATTATAATGGCTCACTAATTGCAATTTGCACAGTGCAACGGTCCCTTTCCGAATAACAATATTAACTCGTAATGATATAATTGGGATTAGAGGCTAAACTTTAGACATCTTCCATACAACTTTCATCAAGTTTCATTGAGGCACAGTTGAGGTTTTAAACACCTGTATGACGCCACATATACATCCAAACATTTCGATTTTTTTACAAAATTATGCAAAAACATTTAAACAATGCCTTCTGCTATCCATTCTGCCCATCTGAGAGACAAGTTGCTTGTGAGAAATTTACAATTATTGCATTAGGAACTGCAAATGCTTACCAAATTGCTATTAATGAAAATTTTAACATCATTCAGGTACTTCCACACCATATATATTATGTGGTTTTTTGCATAATGTTTTCAGACACCAAAATATTAGAATGCATGGCAAAACTCAACTTTGACTCGATGAAAATTGATGGAAGTGACATCGAAGATGTCTCAACTAAATGAAATTCCATCATTATGTGAAACCAGAACCGCAAACGGTTTCAACCCTCGTCTGTTAATGTGAAATCTATCAATGTGTGCCTAATTATAACCCACAGGCCAATACCTAATTTCATAACGCTAAGCGATATTTCAAGGTTAGAATGGGCAGTTCAAGAATGAAGAAAGATGGCTGCCAAAATGACCACAATCTAGGATATATCAAAATTTTCCTGATCCATGCCCAAAGCCAACACCTGTACCTAATTTCATAACTCTAAGCGAAATAGTAAGGTCATAATGGGCAGTTCAAGGATGTCAGGCATTTGAAGTGGCCAATACCTGGCAAATTTCATTACTCTAAGAGGAATATTGAGAGCACAATGGGCAGTTCAAGAAATGAAGAAAGATGGCTGCATAGTGGTCAGTTGAAGAATGGCGGCCATTTTGTGGCGGTCATTTTGGCGGCCATTTTGGCAGCCATCTTGGATTTCTCGACATGTCCCCGATCCATACCCACTGTATCATTCCTGTACCAAATTTCATAACTGTAAGTGGAAAACTAAGGTCACATTGGGCAGTTCAAGAATGGTGGCCATTTTGTGGTGCCATTTTGGCAGCCATCTTGCATTTCTCAACATGTCCCTGATCAGTACCCAAAGTACCATACCTGTACAAAATTTCATAACTCTAAGTTGAAAACTAAGGTCACAGTGGGCAGTTGAAGAATGGCGGCCATTTTGGCAGCCATCTTGGATTTCTCGACATGTCCCCGATCCATACCCACAGTACCATTCCTGTACCAAATTTCATAACTCTAAGTTGAAAACTAAGGTCACAAATGGACACTTACACAAACCTTAACTGGGACAACGACGCCGACGACGCCGACGATCGAGTGAAGACAATAGCTCTTCGTTTTGAAAGAAAACAGACGAGCTAAAAAAGGTGCAACATTGGGCTGAAATGTTCTTGTAACTGAGAACAAACCTACGTGGGTATTTGCAAGCATATAAAAAATAAATGATAAGCTTTGAGAGTTCAATAGTATTAGTAGATACAGTGCAGTCATAACACATGTAGCACTTGCACTATCATCAATTACATGTTTTTTTTATTACCTTCTGATAAGTAAGAGGATTCAAATCGAGGCACACATAGATAGATATGAACAAATTCAGACAGTGCATTTTTTATTTTGACAGGGCACTTTTTTGTTTATTTGTGTATATTCGTACTAAATCGGTATTTTCCCAAAATATTTGAAAAGGATCATTGCAGCAAATGAGAGGAAACTTGGTCAAGAGTTACCGTAGCTTCCATTGGGAAATTGACCAGTGTATTATTTTTTTGGTACTTCAACGGAAATAATAGGCCTATACCTAGTTCTCACGATCACACGATTAATACGGCTATTATTGTGTGTATACACTGCTGACAAAGAGTCTGGAAACACCATGTGGTTTTGTCATTGGATTAGTGTTTAATCTTCCTTCATCAATGCTTATTTCACTAAATTCAAATTCCACTATATATGAGTGCGAGGAGGAATATAAGAAGTAAATTCGCTTAAGCTGCTAAAGTCGCATAACATTTCCCTGCTTGTTACATGATTGGACTCATCTGTATTCCTACATGTAGGAATAACAGAGGAAAGTTTTTTTTTCGCATGGCCAAGAAACAGCAAAAATCCAGCTTATTGTTGTATTTTTGGGTAAAAATCACAAGAATCCCAAAATTTTGTCACCAAGACTTGCAATTTTGAATCGCGCTGTCTCGTTTGCTACATCATATGACAGTTCCCCCGTGGCCTAATTGGTAAGTGCGCTTGTCAACTGGCTTTGAGGGCGTGGGTTCAAATCTCACCCCGGGAACTCACTCTAGTCCGAACCCATGGGACGTCAAATGGAGGCGGGTTGTATCCAGTGTTCTATGCTGGGGCAACTGAAAGACCCTGGGCATCCCTGAATTAATAGGGTATGTGCCAGACTCACAGTCTTCTCATCTCATCATACGGCGATCGCCTGCCTCGATATAGCCCACTAAGGTGCTGCAGAGGCGTAAAACACAAACAAACAAAACAAACATCATATGACAAACTCGAGAATATAGGCCGCCATAATATATATTTACTGTCATAAAGACTCAAAAGAGTTACAGACTAACAGACAGACAAATTTGATTTTTCTTAATTTTTTTCTTCCACTCCAGGGGTCCAAGTACTACAGAGATGACGGGTGGTTTGCTGCACAACAATTATCTGGATGCAGTCCAACGAGAATTGCCCTATGTACAGAAATACCAGAGAAGTATGTAGAATGTAGATTTGTGATGTTTTTTATACATTAAATTTTCTCAAAATCCAGTGTTCTATACTGGGGCAAATGAAAGACCTGGCCATCCCTCAATAAATACTTTACTTTAACTTTAATGAAGTTTTGAAGTTTGTAAGGTAGTATATGGCCTCTGAAACGCCACTATCCATAATATACAAGGACACCCCTGGAACTGTGGATTAGTCCGTGGATTATCGTGTGGATTATAATGGGGCTTATGTTGCACACCTGTTCAAAGTGTACAAAAATGTGTTGAATGTGTGTTGAAACTAAGCTTAGTAATAAATCAGGGCAGCTGAATCAGTAAAAAAAGTGATAACTTTCAAATATTTTTACGCAACATAATCTGTGTGTTATAATGTGTATTATGTTGCTTTTAAATGGACAAATAATACTTATAGCACCTACTTAACCTCAGTATAATATTATTATTTTCTTTAAAAACCCACCATTTAGCTAAATCATCATGACATGGTCGCTTCAAGTTATTCATAAATAATCACGTACAGCTTTCAGGTCAATGATGATTTGGTGGGAACTTTCCTGGAGGAAGAAACGCTGGCTGAAGCAATTGAGAAAAAGAAATTGTTCATTGTGAACCACAAAATAATTGATGGAGTCCCTGCAAAAAACAAAGATTATGAGGTATATCATCAACATAAATACGATATGTTTCAAATTATAGCATTTTATAGTGAGGCCTGACATAATTGATCTTTAGCTTCTTGGATTGCCTCTTGGCAGTTTTTCGAAGGTTAGTACGACGGGAGAAAAAAAAGTTGTGGTTAAAATATTTTGTCATGTCAATAACATAAAAATTGCAGGTAGGCCCAATTTTTTTTGTAGACATAAAATTTGTTTGGTTGGTTGATTCTAGAGGCTAAAAGTTAATTATGTCTGCCATAAATGTTCTTCTCATTGCAGGTTCCAGCACCCATTGCTCTCTTCTACCTTGAATCAGACAAGAACCTGAAGCCAATAGCAATTCAACTGCAGCAGGAGGCTGGTCCTGAAAACCCTGTAAGTCATCTCATTCAATTTGCGGGCCCAGGGGTCAGCTACTGAATATCCAGAGGGGGATAGATGGGTAATCTTGCCCAGTTTTGGCGTAATAAATAGATTCTTTCCTGACAGTCTTGTAATAAATAATTGCAGTGGGATGTATTTCTATACCTTTGAAACTTTAATTAAAAATAAATTTCTTTTATTTCCCTTCGATGAATATTCCAAATCATTCCCCAGAATGTCTAATGGTCATCCCTTAGATTTGTTAAGATAACATTCATGACATAGTTTTATTGTACGTAACTTCTAATCCGGTAATAAAATTTTGGCAATTTCCATTCTCATCAGGTGTTTCTTCCAAGCGACCCAGAAAATCTTTGGTTCCTGGCGAAGATGTGGTTCAACCTGGCAGACGCCATTATTCAGCAGGCAGTTACACACCAATGTATGTATTACAGCAAACTAGCCACTAGTCGACGCCAGAGTTGGGGGTCTCGAGGCCGGCGTGTCCTTGAGCCGGCCTTGGAGCCACATTTTAATGGACTCAGCCTTGGCTCGGTCTCCGATTCCAAATCCTTGGCCTTGCCTTGGTCTCGGATGTCCTGGCCTCGTCCACATCACTGGTCTATGCCTTCTATTTATGCTTTTGATAAAAGGTCCATACTCAAACAGCATACAACTATCATACAATTAATTTTAATTTCTCTTTGCAGGTCGTACACACTACATCATGGAAGGCGTGTATGTCTCAATCCAAAGAAATCTTGCGCTCAACCATCCTGTCTTCCGCCTACTGGCACCCCATTTCCAGTTTCTTTTAGCTATTAATTTGTGAGTAACACTGAGTATTACAGAATAACATTGACCCACTGCAAATGAATCATAAATCACAAAAGCAATATCATATAAGTTTTACTTATTCTTGCCAATATATTGCCTTTTTGGCATACTTTTCTTTTCAATGACAGCCACACAGAGCAAGTCAATCAATCATAAAAGTGTATTAAGTTAAAATATGAGTCTTCCTTTTGTGACAAAAACATACTCAATTAAAGTTATTGCTATTGCGTCTGAAGATATCAATAAATGAATTCATGGTCTAAATCTAGTGAAATTTCCAAAAGGTTAACCAAGTGACCTGATCTCTGGGAATTTTGTGTTAGAAATTAATTTGTCCCTTTGGACTGAAACATATGACACAACCTAAAAACTTCTTGAACGTGAGAGAGAGGGGGGAGGGTTGGTCTAGTGGTAGCGTGCTGGGCTGCCAATCGCTGGGTCCAGGGTTCGAATCCAGCTCTTGCCGGGTCACCTGGGCCTATGTTGGACGGCTGTTTCAATCATTCTTCGCCTCATTGCCGTGTCCTCTTCCTGTCCTAATTAGCCTACCAAGTGCATAAATACAGGACGTAAAGCCCCAATCATCCATCCATCCATCTTGAACGTGAGAAATGACATAACCTTCATAAGAATCTAACCCCCAGCACAGCACATACGACTTATGGTCTGCCACTTGATTTGTAATCAGGTTATTTTTTCAGGAGAGGCATTCAGGGATTCATCAATCCAGATGGGTTTATCGCCAGGACTCTGCAGTGCGGATTGGAGGGATATGCAGCAGTGGCAAGCAAGGGGTAATGCCGTATTATGTTGATTATTAGTTCTTTGAGTCTCTCGAAAAAATTCAGTGACATACAGTGTATGAAAAATCTTTAAAATATATCACAATATATCATTTTAAAAATATGAAGGTAGCATCTCATAATAATTTGTATTTTCATTACATTACGCCTAGTACGTATCAACAGAAAAGGTGAAGTTGTAAAAAAAAAAATTCTAACCCATTGTCATTTGTGTTTGGAAGTGACCAACAAAATGTTGTCTACTGAGTCTTAATAATATATTAACTTTTTTAGGTACGACCAATTCCGACTGAATGTTGAAGGGACTTTACCAGAAGACCTAAAAGAAAGAGGGGTAAGATTTCTATTAAAAAATTATTAGGAAAATTTAAATAAATTAAGTTTCTGATTCAAACACAAAACAACATCGTTTGCTCTTTGAAATTGTCAGGGTTACACAGAAAAACTAAAATGCCATGATCGTTGAGCATCATGTTTTTCTTTCTCATCACACAGGTAGAGAATCCTGATGTTCTTCCTGTGTATCCATACCGTGATGACTCTCTCCCAATTTGGGAAGCCATCAAGACATATGTCACCACTGTCTTACACCACTACTATGGTAAGAGAAAATTATCGGGGATATAATTGTTTCACTTTCAAGGTAGAGCTCTAGTAATGCATGATGTTTGACGTGGAACTTTTGCTCCTTACTGATGATCACATTCACCTCACAGGTTGCTACTTCCAATATATTTCCAGGTATTTAGGCCGAACATATGTGTTTTTTAGATTTCAGGATAGACAAGACCCAACAGATTTTCTGGGGAAAAAAATAGCTTACCAAAACTTTTTGTAAACTAGCATTATAAGAAATTTAAATTTGGCTATTATTTTTTTTTGGTCGTACCGACCGACCCAAGAAAAGTGACTCGAGAAGATCCGAGTAGCTAAACATCAATTATATATTATGTTAGGCCTTAATATGAAAATATCCTCTTTCTGCTTGTCTTCAGATTCCCAAGAGAAATTGGACAACGACACCGAAATTCTGGAATGGGGTAAAGAACTGGTGACCGCCAGACCTGAAGGAGTCGGACTTCAGGTATGTTATAAGACGCATAAGTATAGCTCATACAATTAAGAATGTTCTTGTAATGTTACAAATGTATTACCTGCATCACAAAAATATACAAGTACAATGCACTTGGCCTAACAGAGGCCTCTTAGGCCTCTATTGTTTATCAAGGAATAACAGAACATTAGTTCATGATTCCAGGAAGGCAGTATGCCTAAACTGGTTAGACCCTGGAGTCAGATGAAAATCAAATTATGACTGACCAAACAGGAATTCAACTGATTAATTCAAATAGTTGGCAGAATTCAACTTCAACTAGTTGAATAAATTACAACTGACTAAATCCAACTTTCCAAAATTCTTTTTAAAAAAAGGCGAAAGGCAAGATTCACGAACAATTTCATTCCCATTTTCATAATTATACTTATCGAAAAGTTTCCAAAAAATCATAAAAGACAAAAGATCAAACTCTTATTCACTTTCGAAATGATTAAATGAAAGTGGTTTTCGTCCTTGGATATGCTTTCTCAGTCAAGATTTAGTTGAAAAATTCCAACTGACTTTGGCAAAACACACCAGTGACTAGTTGATCAAAATGTGACTGACTTGTTAAAAATGAAATTCAACTAACTTTTTCAACTTATTCGACTGATTCCAGGGTCTAAAACTGGTGACCATAGTTTGAATAAGTTTCTGTATGTCAAAGTCAAATGTCTTCTTCAAATTTCAGGGTGTCCCAAATGAGGGAGCATTCAAGAGCGTGGATGATCTGGTTGCGGTCATCACTTCCATCATCTTCACCTGCACTGCTCAACACGCCCTCAGCTTCCTGCAGTATGACCAATTTGGTTTTGCTCCGTGCTACCCCTTCAAGCTCTGTGGAAAGTTGCCTAAGACCAAGGTAAAGAATGACATTTGACTGCTTATTTTATTTTCAACTAAGAAATTGAGAAAGCGAAGGGAACTCATGTTTATTAAGGGAAATATCTGTTTGAAAGATGCCAAACAGGTAGAAGTAGTTTCAGAACATTTTACAAATTATAGGAAAAGAACTGAGTAGAAACTAAATATTTTACAAATATATTGAAATTTATATTATTGATAACGCAACACAGCTAATTGATTTTGTAAGTCTATGCCCTGATTAGTTATATGCAATGAATACTACAATTATCTAAAAACTTATCTGCAACGTCAATAACCTTCGCAGTAGATTAATGTATACTTTCTCTTTATTGACATTCCAGGATCATGAACCCACAGAACAGGAAATAGTAGCTTTGCTCCCTGACATGGAGACAACTCTTGAGTTATTCCTGCTAGCCACAATTCTGAGTGAAGAAGCTACGGAAAAGTTGGGCCATTGGGAGACGCAATATCAGTATGACGAGGTTCCTCTGAAAGCTGAAGACAAGTGAGACTCCTAAATTATATATATATTTTTAACTCTTATAGAAACATTGCAATGCACCAAGTTTAAAAAAAAAGATTACACTATCTGTGTCTGCGTAAAGCAGGTTTTCCACATCACCTTAAATTAGTGAAAGTCAAGAAAGTAAAAAAGAAAAGTACCAAAAAAAAAAAAATATATATATATACAATAAATGAAAACAGACGCAATATTTGACTACCAGTCCCCACTTAACTATTCTTTTTCATTGATCTTCCAATTTTAATTATCAACTGATAATTTGTTCATATGTTGCAGATTTAGAGAAGAGTTACGGAAGATTGCCAATGACCATGTGGAACGGAACAAGTCCCGGAATGACATGTTGAAGTGTGATGTCCTCAACCCCGAAAAGATTCCCAATTCCATCTGTCTCTAAATAAAAATTTTTAGCTTCAGGAGTATAATATACTTTAAAATTTATTTTCATCATTTACAGTTCCTTTATGCCTATTTAAATTATATTTTCTAAAGCTGCCTATTTAAATTATATTTTCTAGCGATCTACAGCAATTCAGTGATGTTGCATGCGGCATCAGATAAGAAAATAATGTGGACAGTGTTCATTTAATGGAATATTTTAGACCTAAGATATTGTCTGCAGCATTTTGTTCAAGAACTCATAGAACTTTGTGTTCATGGTCCACCATCAATTTTCCAATGAACGGATGAAATGGTTTGCTGCAAACAAGCTTTGACTTTCTTCATATATGACTATGAGTAATATGATTTTTCAAGAAAATTCTAAGACAATATATCAGCTGATTTTATTTGGGCATCTTTTATTGGGGTTCTTGTGCAGATATATGACAAATATCAATCATATGCGAATGTTGATTAATAACCAGTGTGAGATGTTCAATAAAGCCACAACCATTAGTGTAAAATTGTGCAACTCTTCATACATATTTGATGTATATAATAAACAGTTATCATTTGCATAATTCATTTACTGCCACCAATTATACATACTGAAAAGTTATTATTGGTGCAGCAGGTGGTTTTAAAATGATGACATGTAACAATTCTGATGAATGCAACCAGCTTGTTAGGATAATTAAATATTGACAAAACCATGAAGTGTTTGTTTGATGGATTTATTATTATTTCAAATATTGTGAAAATGAACTATAAATGTCACTTTGAATAATATCAGCTTTTACTACTGCATCAAAGTGCATGTGGGTAACAATTTGAGAACAAAGCCAACCTATACTGATGCCATAAATTGAAATCTTAAGACCAGGACTCATCAATTTTGCAATGTAAACATTTGAATTGAAAGCAATCTAAAATGTTTAAACAATGCTGTCATTGGAACATTGGGGAATTCGTGGAATTACTTGCTAGGGTGGGAACATCAGAATAAGTGATGCAAATCAATTAACAGAAGATAATAGCCATTCATAGCAATTTAACAGACATTATCACAAAGTCTAAGAAGCTCAAGAATGATTCAATGAGGCTTACCGTTGCCAAAACCAACACAAACAATCATTTGTGATCATGGCCGCATGCCAGCACAAACAGAAAGTTACTAATATAGGTAATTTTTGTTGACATTTGATGAAATCTTTTCAAATTGAGGTGAGTGTCGAAATTGCCCCCATAAGAGAAGTAATATTTGGAGTTCTCCTGGTTGGCCTCGCTATTAGAGACCATCATCAGAATATAAAAAAAGACCCTTATCACATTTTATCTCTTGAAATTATCTGGGGAAAAAAAACTATACCAAGTCAAACTACCCAACAGGGATAATTGTCGTTTTTCACGTTAAACTTCGTCCGTTTTATCAACCAAGTTCAAGTTCATCCATTGGATCTTCTGCATCAACATCTTCTATCATAAGGATCATCTACGTCAGCATATTGGTTTCTATACCGTCGCACAAACATAATTTAGATCTGAACATAGAGGCTTCTTCTGAAGCCTGCGTTCAGTATTTTACTTTACTTTACTTTATTTGTTGAGAATGGTCATGTCCTAGACCAATCAGATGCAAGTATTAAAGTTGCTGGGTGTGGTAATTAGAAAACAGTAGAGGCTAGTCTTTTAGAGTGATTGAGACTATGACTGCCAAGATGTTTCCCCTAAGCCAGTAGGTTCTTTTGTTCAGAGAAAACTCCTCCCGTGGGAATGTCTCTGAAGTGACTGATTACAGGCCATCTAATCAAAATGTGTTGATTTCAAAATTGCCTATGGATTATGAATATATGTAATTCTTCACTGTCTTGCCTGAGTCTATTGCCCTGAGTGAGCAAACTAGCTGTTGCAAAGAAAATTTTGTTGATAACTCGCTTTTCTATATTTAACTATTTACACCATGACAACAAATATCATGTGAAATACACATCTAAAAATAACTTTATACAGAAATTGAAGCAATGATTTATTTTCCCATTTTTCCCTTCAGGAAAGAACATATACAGAGTTTCAGTTGTCACAGCAAAACATGAAAAAGATACAGTTTGAAGAGTTTAATGAGGTTCTGCAATAAATAATCTGTTAAGATGGACTTCGACTATAGTGTTTCCAACGAGACCAAAAATTCTCAAGAAGTCTCAAGATCAGCAATGACTCAACATTTTGTCATTACAAAGAAATTTTGCACACACATAGTCATCAGGTATATTCATGAAAAGTTACAAATTTCTGAGAGCAGAACTTTTGCGTCAAATTAAATTGTCATGTCTATTGTGGAAAATGCAAGTCACATAATTTCAAGATCCTTTGATGATTAATTTCAATAACTTCGCTGTTCTTTAGACAATATTTTTTAATTAGTCAGGATAGTTCAGATGGGATGGAAAAAAGTGATATTTGACCCAACCTTAACTAATGCACAGTCCTTGAACTGATGTTTAAACAGAGCTCACTAAAATGTGTCGTAGACTCGTGTGTAGTGAAAAATCAACCCCATTTCACAATTTTTTTCCAAAATTGCTTTTAAGATCATACGTGAGATCTGTGTCAAACTTAATAATTATTGAGCAAACAGAACTTAGACAATTTTGTTCAGTGTATCAGTGTGTCTATGGAAGGACAGTGTCCTAGATTTCTTGAGAAATTCTCGAGTCTCGTTCACTAGACCATGACAATTCTCGAGAGTCACGAGCGAGACTCGTTGGAAACATTTACTTCGACCAAATGAGGCCTTACTTTGAAATAAATAAAAATAACCAGTTTTTAAATTCAATGGTGTCATGTCATTAATTGAATTATCACTCTTGTATGACCATAAGAACCATATTTACAGGTAATGTATAGATTTACCACAAAAACAATAAATGAAATGAACAAATTCAATAAAGACAGAAGCATGTGAAGGGTACCGTTGTGAAAAAAAAATTGTTCAAATTTCAATCAAAACCAGTTTCAGTGCTTGCTGATAGACATAACATATTTTCTGTAAAAAAAAAAAGAAGAATTACATAAATGCAGCAGAAAATTAAAAAATGTGGGAGAACATATCAGAAACATGATACTTAGTAAGTTTAACATGTCAATCAGCGATTTAATAGAACTTCATGAGATAAGCATGAATTAAAATTAAAACGAGGGCAACCAAATAAATATTTGATGGTGGGTGTGGCACTTTCTTGAATAATTATCTTTAGAAGCCAAAATATCAAGATCTGCCTTTACGTATAAAACACCAAAAAAATTAATAACATTCTATTGAATGTTGTTCCCCTGATTTTTATCAAGAACATTTGCAGTGGTGGGCATTAACTCGTTAATCGTTAATCCGTTAATAACGAAGCTAACAAATTTAGTAACTATTAACTAAGTTGACTTTTTTTTTCATGTCAACGGAAGTTAATAACTTTCGTTACTTAATTACAAGTCCGTTAGTTAATAAAGTCCGATAATTTTACGTCAAAAAACGTAGCAAAAAGACACATTTTTGCATGAAAAAGACAAGAGTAGACAAAAGATAACTAAATAGTGAAGCTCAGACAGACATTGTCTGGGTTTTTTCGTCTGGAAATTTAACCTGTGCCTCTTTTTGAGACAGAAGAGCCTCATTCTGGTATTTGAGGTAAATATTTGTCTCATGTTTTTATCGAAGTAAAAAAATAATTAACTTAACTTTTTAACTTTAACTTCAGTTAACCTTTCAAAAAAGTTAACTTATTAACTTTAACTAAGCTAAAGATTTCATTAACTAATTAACTGTTAACTCAGCTAACATTTTTTGTTAACTTGCCCACCACTGAACATTTGTTTTTTTTGTTAAAAGTCAAAGGCACACTGTTGGTCAATAAAGTTGGCCAGATAATATACTCTGTGATCAAACTGGCAATGTTAGTTTGCAGTCCAAGGTCTCATAGAGGTAAAAACATAACAAAACACCAGGTGATGAAGCAATTATTATTGGGGAAGTGCTGCCACCATTAAACAAAATATGTGACATTTCTACAGTGCAGATATCAGAATTTTATTTAAAATAGCCACATGGTATATATACATACCATAATTTTAGCACCATAATGAAGCTGGTTTCCTTGAAAAATAATTGTACAAGAGCGCCTGATGGCAATTAATAATTAATGGGACTTCATGGCTATCTGAGGAAGTGTTGTGCAATGATATAGGAGAGCATGACAATAGGCTGTGATAGTGGAACTCTCCTTTTTTCTGCTCTCTGACGCCATTTTGTACCATTGCGAAGTCGATGGACGCTTGGATTCCGGGCTCCAGGACAGTTGTAAAACCACTAAAACACTACGGATTGTATCGCCAATTCTTAATTGGAATGTTTACCATGGATTCCGACCATTATCCAGTCGATTGACAACGTATATTTTCAGTTACGGCCCGACCAAGACGGAAAAATGTGGTGGGAGTCGGCCTGACGGACTTCATTGAGCAAAATATCTGGATTAATTACAGGTATGTCTTGTAAAAGTGGCGGCATCCAAGGATTAGAAGTAGACTCGGTTTGGCTAATCCAGTGTTGTCAAGCTGATTTAACAATTTTATGGACCTTGGAAAACCCGGCCCCATTACATTGTACAGGCCTACAAAATGGCGGAGGTTTCCGGAAAGAGTTTATTTGTGCGCCCAGAGACCAGAGAGCTGCAAAAAGGAGAGTTCCAAGATCACGGCCTATGTGAAGGAATGACAATCTGGCCCTGGCAAGTGTCAACCTTGGGTGTCAATATGTAGAACGTTGCAGAAGAGGTTAACAAAATAGGTGTAGGACTGTAGGTGCAGAAACAATGGATATAAAGTACCATAAAAATCCTTAGATGGAACAAAATAAGCAAGATTGATGTATTGCATACCCTGACCAATCGAGAATTGAGGAGATGCACAAAAAACAAATCTGCATGAACAACACTAATTCAAAATGCAGGAAAGGATTAGAAATTTTGAATTAACCATTGTTATTGTCTAGCGTATAAGTGCTTATGAAGCATCGAATGAATTAACCAACATAATCTATGACAGATTGGCATGGAAACACCTGTGCAAAATGTGAATCCATAGATCAATTAGTAACTGGCTGAAATTATTTTATACCCAAAACTGATGTGGGCCTATGTCATCAGTTATCCACACAACTTATGAGCCGCGGTCTGTGACAGATACAGTGAAGGACACCAACCCAACTTTTGACAACAGGTAATACATACAAACATAATTCTAATATTGCAATAGTATATTTTTTAATTGGGAAATTTTTGTGTAGTGTAATAACGGAAAGCTTGAATTACCAGTTTTTAGGCAAACAAAGTACTTTGACAATTGTTTTGTTTTTCCAATTACATTTCCTTTTGCCTGTCATGTTTCTATCTGACATCATAATCATCCAAAAAAGTTGCATGGTTGTAGCATTTAAAACCATTTCAGAAAGAAACCTTCCTGGCAAACAAAAAGACAAAAATTGAAAGTGAAAAATTTTAATCTGACTCAAGATAATATCAACCAAAATCTTCCATTTGAGACTCTATTGCAGCGAGAATGGCGGGGGTGTAATTTTTCAATAGTTTTATAATAAGTTTGCAAAATTTGACATAAAATGTTTATTAAAGCACCAAAAAGAAAGAAAATTGCAGCTTCAAATATAATATTATCTAAAACTTAAGTTTGCTCAGGGCCCCAAAAAAATGCCTGTTACTTACAGAGCTGTATGCATCGGACCTATGATTCTAAACTCAGAGACCAACTCTTTGGTCCCAACCACACATTTGTGAGGCTTCGACTAAAGGTTATAACTCCCAACCAAAATCTGTAGGGTGCTTACCGAAGGAAAATTCCTGTCTCGTTCACATTTTTGAACAAAATAAAAGTGTCATAACATCCAAGTCCTAAACATTTTGTTGATACCTTGTAAGATGTAACTCAAGATTGAAAAATGTTCATGTTGTGAAAGTACCATAAGGGAAACCATTAGAAATCCAAGGGGGGGGGGGTTAAAAATATAAATAATTCTTTCCAGGTTTTGGTGAAAAAAATACATTCAGTCCAAGCAGTTTGAAATTGAAAATTTCTGGTGGATGGATTTCTTAACACTGTAGGCTCCATTGCATTATTTATGAAAAGTTATTTTTGTATGCTGCAGATTAAGAGATTAAGAAGAATTTAATAAATAAACCATTGCACTGTTGATAATTTCTCAACCGCACTGTGGCTGTGAGTTTAATGTGCTGTCTGAGCGGTCGTCAATCATAAAATGTCACTGGTGCAACAAAATACAAACACATTTAGATACTTTTCTAGACATAACAGCAACAATGGGACATCTTCGTGGTTCTAGCCTATATATTGCTAAGCAACCAATTGAGCCTTCCAAAACTGTGCATTAATCTCATAACGCCCACCATTTTGTGAATGAGCATCAGAAAACTGTGGGGCAAGTTAATGCTAACAGTCTTATTTACTGCTATGCAGATTAATAATAATGAATATCATTAGCTGGTCCAGTCACTTTGTGTTGATTACTGGAAATTGTATGCTGTATAACATACAACCGATTTACCATATTCCAGGATTTTATGAACTAACAAATCATAGAATAGGCTTTCAGACCAGCTGCTTGCATTGTTAAATGTGACTATTTTTATCAATAAGTATTACTGGTCAGAGGTAAGCTGCATCAAAACCTTCTATATGGTATAAACAGAATAATTTTATTTTAAATTGTTGTTACAACTGCCGATATATGTTATGATGAAGTCTGCATGACTTTTAAACATGCACCTGCTACACTATATTTGGGGGTTGAAAGCCAGAAGGGATATAGCTAACTTAATACCTCGTAACTTCAGATTACAGGGATCTGTCTTTCACATTAAGCCCATCAAAGCACACAGAGCCAAAAGTGCTAGAAAAGGACGGTCATGGGGAATGATTTGTCTTCTCTGCTTGGAAGAAGATTCCAGGTCAGTGTCACCACTGGAGATCTCAAAGGAGCTGGAACTGACGCCAATGTCTACTTGATCCTGTACGATGAAAATGGCCAATCATCAAGCTCACTGAAGCTAGACAAAGCCTTCTACAATGATCTGGAACGAGGAAGGACTGATGAATACACGGGGCCTAGAGCGGACACTGACTTTGGGACCGTGTCTGAAATTGAGATCTGGCGGGATGACCGCGGCCTTTTCTCGCCATGGTTTTGTGACGTGATAATTGTCAAAGACAACCACACTGGACAGACTCAAGCATTTCCAGTGCAAAGATGGATCAAGGCAAGAATCCATTACAAAATCCCTGCTGTACACACGACTCTGCCACAGTTTGACAAGTACCCAGAAATCAGAGCCGAGGAACTGAACGATAAAAGGAAGGAATATGTATATGCCCTCAAGATACCAGGTCTTCCAGTACAGGTAGGTGAACTTCATTGACTACCTAATTATCCAGACCCGTTTCGAAATTATTGATCATTGGAACCCAAGCTCTGATGGATTAAAGTTTTCAAGGACAAACATAAGTTTGGGAATTAGCCGTCATCCCAGGGCTGGCATCTAATCACATAATCAATCTAGATTAAAAACTGCATTTGGCTTTTCATCGTCTATGTCACTACCTTCCTATCGATTAGGACGAGTCAACATTATACCCCGATTGTATTTTTCACCTTAGCCAAATAATGTCCTTTGTTCATATCACTTTCAAGTTGATGAAGAAAACAAGAAATATCCTCATGACCGAATGGCTTGAAAAAAATTGTTATAATGTCATGGTTGTGGGCTTGGATCTTAGTAGCTGATAGTGATTAACTCATTAATTTTTCTCCATCACATAATATACTGAATCTGATGTGTTGTAGACATTTCATAGGTTAAATACACCAGAAAAAGTTGTTTCTTAAAAAAAACACTTCATTTACATACAAATTTTGTTTTAGAACACCAAACTATATGAGAACTCACATTACGGCTTAGGTGTTTTTTTTAATGCCAGTTTTGGTAAAAATTGTGTCACAGCCGACGAACGACGAGTACTTACATTCAGCTGCAAGTGGACATCAATGACTTCATAACAAGCCCTATCAAATGCATTGAAATGAAGTGTCAAAGTGTCATAAGGCAACTTGTGACCTCATTGATGAGTGGTGTGACACTTCAAATGACTTCTCCCAGTAGCATTGCAAGTATAGGATATGATGTCATTGACTGCTTATGTGTCATACAGAACAACATTGCAGAATAGGGAGTGACCTCACTAGGAATATTCCAGTGCTTTTTTGTAAGCACTTGAGTTTCGTTTACTGTAACTTGTTTGAAATCATGTATTACAACACAGTTATGTTCCAGCTTTGCCAAATGAATCCTTTGTTACATGTTCCCACAGTTGTGATATGATCTCAACGGAGGTTCACAGACCAGACAAAAGCAGTTTTAAACTTTTACTATTTTATGTAATTATATATATGGTTAACTGTGGGATGCACAATCAAATATAGTTATGATAACTCTTGTGCATCCCCTCCCCTCACCAAAACATGTTCAAATAATGTTAACGTTTTATATATCAGTTGTTGTGTGCACAAGATTTGATGAAAATAAATATCTATTTATCTATCTATCTACCACATAAAAATACAAATCTTGGATATTTTTTACTATAAAACAGCTGTCTCTTCTCAAGTGAAAGTTCTTTTATTTCTGCCTTTCAGCATTTTTAAGTGCGGGTGGTCAGCAGAAAATGAGCTTAACTATTTAGTGTCTCATTTAAATATAATAACAGTCCAGAACCTGTAGATCCACAATTCAGAACAGAGATTTTTCACATTTTTTTTTTAGAAGTCGCAAAATCCATTGAATTGTACAAAGACTAACTGCAATATGCCTGTTGCAAACTTGAATTCACACAGTAGTTCTATAACCCTTTTAAGTCAAGCAAATGGGTGAAGTGACACAAGTGTGCACAACCTGCCATTTTATTTTTAAAATGACTTGCACAGTAGTTGTGGTAATCTAGATATCCTGCGCTGCAACCGTAGCTCTTAGAGCTCTGCAGATCAGCGGTCCACGGGAAAAATTTAATTTTCTTATTTTCAATTTGCAAACTGGCTTTGACACGTCATCGACAGTTTTCTGTTGGTCTCCTAATTTTCTTATTTGGTGAAGTACCTTCAGTCGTTTAATTAGTTAATATGTTTGTCACCTTTGCTGCTGTATCATAACAGACACAAACAAACATTTTTAAGCCAGTGACATCACACGACCAAGTAATTTGGAAACAGTTTGGACCGCCAATCTGCAAACAGCTATAATGAACTTCAAGTTGAGTGTTTTTTCTTTTTAAATCAAGTGTACCGACTTGTGACTTCGTGGCAGCAAAAACTGATTGGAGGCCTGATTAGCCTATACACAAATTTAAGGGAAGGGTTACTACAAAATGACAGGTAGGGTATGTAGTGTGTCTCAGCTTCCAATCCTGCAGTAGAAAAAGGGTTGCCACATCACAAGAGTTGGAAAGATATGGCTCTGTAGTATGCATTGTGTGACAGTGTGTGCAATCGGCAATAATAGAATGCATAATTTATTACAGTAGACGAATTACAAGTACTTACATTCAGCTGCTAGTGGCCATCAGTGACCTCACTGAAGCCCCTATCAAATACATTGATATGAAGTGCTAATTTGTCATAAGGCAACGTGTGACCTCATTGATGAGTGGTATGACTTCGTCAATGACTCTGATAAATAACATAGGAAGTATAGGCTATGACTCACTGGCTGCTATACACGTCATAGAGTTTAACATGGCACGGATAGGGCTATGACACTGCAAGAAACATTTCAGTCCAATTCTGTAAGCACTCGTTTTTCGTCTACTGTAAAATCTTGTCTGGCAAGCAATTATAACGAACAGACGATTCCAGCAAAAATAAAATTGTTCCAGCATAGGCAAACGTGCAGAACTTACTGGCGTTATATTCTCAGTGCATTTCAAATGAAACCCAGAATATCGGAAAGTGATGTTAAGGTGGCTCGATACTCGTGAACTTTCCTAGATAGGATTTCTCAAAAATAGTTTAGAATGATCCAAAATATAGTTTATAGCAAAGATATGCAAAAAACGTGGTCGCTACCAGCCTTAAAAAAAACAAGAATCCGCGGATTCAAAACCGACCTAGCGCAATGAAATTGAAGGTGCCATTGCTTAACCCACTGAGCAACTGAAATTGGAAGATAGGAGAAATAGTTGATTGGAAGATGCTAGACTATTAGCATAGAATCAATGCAGTTTGAACATATTTCTAAAAAAAAAGGAAAGATGGCTGCCAAAATGGCCACCATCTTGGATTTCTCGACATGTTCCTCATCCATACCCACAGGCCAATACCTGTACCAAATTTCATAACTGTAAGTGAAATATTAAGGTCACAATGAGCAGTTCAAGAATGAAGAAAGATGGCTGCCAAAATGGCTGCCATCTTGGATTTCTCGACATGTTCCTCATCCATACCCACAGGCCAATACCTGAACCAAATTTCATAACAGTGAGTGAAATATTAAGGTCACAATGGGCAGTTCAAGAATGAAGAAAGATGGCTGCAAAAATGGCTGCCATCTTGCATTTCTCAACATGTTCCAGACTGATACCCACATCCCCATACAAGTTCCAAATTTCATAACTCTAAGCGAAATATTGAGGTCACAATTGGCAGTTCAAGAAATGAAGAAAGATGGCTGCCAAAATGGCCGCCACCTTGGATTTCTCAACATGTTCCTGATCCATACCCACAGGCCCATACCTGTACCAAATTTCATAACTCTACACGAAATATTGAGGTCACTATGAGCAGTTCAATAAATGAAAAAAGATGGCTGCCAAAATGGCCGCCATCTCATCTTGGATTTCTCAACATGTTCCCAATTCATTCCCATACCTGTACCAAATTTCATAACTGTAAGTGAAATATTAAGGTCACAATGGGCAGTTCAAGAATGAAGAAAGATGGCTGCCACAAAATGGCCGCCATCTTGGATTTCTCGACATGTTCCCAATCCATACCCAGAGTCCCATACCTGTACCAAATTTCATAACTGTAAGTGAAATATTAAGGTCACAATGGGCAGTGTAAGAATGAAAAAAGATGGCTGCCAAAATGGCCGCCACAAAATGGCAGCCATCTTGGATTTCTCGACATGTTCCCAATCCATACCCAAAGTCCCATACCTGTACCAAATTTCATAACTGTAAGTGAAATATTAAGGTCACAATGGGCACTTCAAGAATGAAGAAAGATGGCTGCCAAAATGGCTGCCACAAAATGGCAGCCATCTTGGATTTCTCGACATGTCCCCGATCCATGCCCATAGTACCATAACTGTACCAAATTTCATTACTCAAAGTTCAAAACTAAGGTCACAAATGGACACATACACATGTTGACAAGAAATGTTTACATATGGACATATATGGACACATGGACACATGGACACGGTTTACATGAGTCCCCTTTCACTACCCAACCCCCTCTAATAACCGACGTTAGGTCGGTTAAAAATTCGAGATTATGCACGAGAAAGTCAGTTCACTCAAACCTGAAAAACTGAAAATTTTTCTTAAATTTTTTACTGTGAAGTTTTCCCTGCTATTCAGTGGTCATGCATCCCATATTATGCAATGAAGCATGTAATTAAAGAAAACACTTGAAGGGAAAAGCTGATTGCAATTTCAAGGGTCTCGGAATAAAAGTTTTGATTTTGACAATTTTAACTTTTTTTATAAACCATGGTGCTAAAAAAAATTTGACTAGATAGGATTTTTTAATTCTTTGTCATTTACTTCCAGGGGGTCAGTTTCGTTTTAAAGTGGTGGGGCTAATAGTGGTCATACCTTCGTGGAAGATGTCAGGGGGAAAATTACAATATTTTGGATTCAGAAACATGTATACTTTAGCCAAAAAGTGGTGGGGCAAATGCCCCACCAGCCCCACCTACACTGACGCCACTGTTTACTTCCAAAAATAGTAGGGAACAATATGATAATACAGACAATTCAAGATTACCCGGTAGTCGGGATTCTTGAAGTGAAATACTTACCTGACCCCCTATTAACAATGAGATCTCCTACCACCTTCGTCCCCTATTCACTGCCCACAAAAATAAAATGGACTCGACCAAGCCCATCGTCACGTGGGCCCTCGCCCCATCTCTTCAGTTCCGCATTAAGCAAAAACCATTAGTCCTTCGCTATCCCAGGCTAAATATGGGTGGAAGGGTGGGGAAAGGCTGGGGGTCAGGTAAGTATTTCACTTCAAGAATCCCGACTACCGGGTAATCTTGAATTCTTATTCGTTCATACTTACCTGACCCCCTATTAACAATGAGATAGACTACCAGAGCTATCCTTGTGGTGGGATGGCTACATTAGCCTGGAGAAATGATCAATTCATTAACTCACTTTTAACCCATAATAACACCAATTTTTGTGTTCCTCACCTCAGGGAGGCGGGTGGGTATTCCAACTCCCAATACTTATATGGCCCACAACTTGATGGGCTGTCCAAAATTTTTGTGTTCCTCACCTCACTGCTTATTAGGGATATTACACAATTCTTTACCGGTCCAAGCCGGATATATCAGACATGACTTAGTTAACCTGCATGAAGTCGACTCAAGATCTGGTCGACTCATCCTTACATTGTCTAATGTTGCTGTCCCGCACCTAGCCAGGACTGCTCAACCTCTGTATATTTGCTTCGTATTAGGAAACCACGGCCCATGGAAAATGTGGAGTCCGTGTATACTCAGTTCATCATATGACATCACGGTCAATGAAAAAGTGTGGAGTGACTCGGTGCACTCCAGTCAAGCCCAGAAACTGCATGAAATAGCCTACTTTAGAGACTACAGTAAGTATGGACACATAGTTGACAGGAACTTCGAACTGTTAGCCACCCCTGAGTACCGAGACTAATAAGGGTGGAACTACATCTGGAGTTGTCATCACATCCTTTGTTGATGACCTTTCTACTCTTTAAGAGTATTAAGCGAGGCTTCACAAGCCTCTAGCCATGACTCTCAGTACCATGCGGAGTTAACAGCTGCTATTTCACAAGACTGCGACCATTCTGTAGGTCAGTCAAAAATTACCATGCGCTTGCATAGATCTATGTTGGCGGTAGGTCTACGACCATTGTACAATATTGCAGATCTAGTCTTATTCCTCTCAAACTATTGGTTCGGGGTTTGTAGCATGTTCTCATCATCGGCTGGTTTGTTCTTTAGTAAGGGTTCTAGACCCTGAAAGCCATTTAAAAATGTGGCTCTATTGAAAACATTCACTCCACAAAGTGAAAATGTCAAAAACCTCTATTATCGCCCGTCGCTATAGCGACTGTTACGATCGATTTCCAACGGTATACGGTCAAAAACGACTCACCAACGTCGTCAATACAACCAATACACTCAAATAAATGAATTTATATCGAAATACTAGTGTAAATACGCTTACCCTATGCGTAATTAGCCATTTAGTTCGACCTCGCCGAGAAATAAAGGTGCCCGGCGGCCATGACAGTTGGTATAAACAACCAGCCTGAGTGGCGCGAAAAAATTCGATGTGAATTTACGTCGTAAAAACGACTCCATTACGCTAAATGCGTACATAGGATGAAAATCCAATGTGTATTTGTCGAAATACACTCAATTCCATCCATAATCCAAGTGTATAACACTGTTAAAATCGAAGACGAAGGCGTAATGCATGCGACCTGCTCGCATGCTTAATAGGAACTGAAGAGATGGGGCGAGGGCCCACGTGACGATGGGCTTGGTCGAGTCCATTTTATTTTTGTGGGCAGTGAATAGGGGACGAAGGTGGTAGGAGATCTCATTGTTAATAGGGGGTCAGGTAAGTATGAACGAATAAGAACCCTTCCTACCACACTTGAAATTGATATACAATTTTTTTTTTATTACCAAGTCATTTTTGAGAAATTAGACCTGCTTGAGGAAAATCGCCTGTAAAAATATTCTCTTCTGAGTATCACGCTGAAACTCCGGCTGTTTGTAGTACTCATCATAGCGCATCTAGTGCTCTAAACAGGAAGTCTCTAACCCCAATAGAAGTGGCGCAATTTGCAAACGAAGCGGCCGACACTTGAAATTCTCAGAATTAAAAAAATATGACAGGAGAGATCAGCTGCAATGGTGACGTTACGATAGAGAGGGCCTGCCTGGTTGCGCGTGAATGTGCGCTAACTACCACTTCGCATGAGTAGCGAGCCACCTTAATTGAATTTAAAGATGGACATAACAAATTCAATATTTGACTAAGTTATGGCTAACAGTCAATAAAACCAGATTAATGGATCAACAAAATAATTACATTTATGGATTTATAAGTAGCACAACAACACTAAAGTAAAAACCTTGCAAATTTTAGAAGTGGCATTCTGCCGTCAATTGTGAGTTGATATTAAATGTACATTATGCACAAAAATTCCTGTAAAGGTTGAATATTGCAGTTTATGTAAATTTTCAATCTGGTTTCTAGTGTTATCGGTATGATGACGCAGCAAATTTAGACAGGAATTTAGAAATTTTTTTTTAAAAAAGCAGCATGATTTTAGGTTTACAGCTTATTTCATTCATAGAATGTTGGATAAATAACATGTTTTAGAACTTAACTGTTTCGCGCATAAATGCATAAATAAAATTAAGTGCCACCTGTTATGATATTTGGGAAATTGATTTATGAGCCCTCTGTTCTTTTATTTAAAATTTGTCTTTTACATATCAAAACAAGATATTTAAAAAATATTCATTCATTCTTAGAATAGAATAGAATAGTTTATTAACCATTATAATATTTACATTGACATACAAGATACAAAGACTGTCAACATTAAGCATGGTAAGCTGACGCCAATACTGACGTATTTGCCATTACCAATCCTAGAAAAACATTTTTCATGCTCCAGATTGCTGAACTTCCAAATGATGAACAGTTCTCAGACGAATATAAGGTAAGTGTTAATTAACTCATTCAGTCTTAATAACATTTTTCATCTTATTAATTTCTTGTACCGCTAAAAGGTATGTTGGTATCTAATTTTCTCATTTTGATTACTTAAGTGGGATCTGGTGAAACTAAAGCTCGACTTGCTCCTGACCAGCAAACTGACAAAGTTCCAAGTGAAAAGAAAATGGCTGAGTTTGGATGACATGAAGGAGCTGTTCACCTCTAAGTCATTTCCTATTCCGAGGGTGAATATACTTATTATCCATGCTTTGGAACTGCTCTTGTTACACAAAACATCTTATTTCATAGAGAATCTTATCAGAAACATGTTTCATCCAGGGCCTGAAATATTATGAAGATGACCTCTGGTTTGCTGCTCAACGATTGGTGGGATGCAATCCAAACAGGATCACTTTATGCACAGCCATACCAGAAAAGTAAGACAATGACATTATTTTTTCGGACACAGAGATGTCATAGTGCAGTGAACTTGTGACTAAGTCACAAAGTTCTTCAATATATCAAGTAAAATCCCGCACATTTGTGAAATTAGCATGGGCTCTTGCACTGTTGCACCACTACAAAAAAAAATGATTTGAAAGTATGAAATATTAAGACTTCAATTCCACTAAGGTTAAAATAAGTAGACATTTTCAGGTTAAACTGCAGAAAAGTAGTTATTCATATGGAGCAAACCATAACCAGCTGATAACAGGACAATGTAGTTCACAGTGACTTTACAGTTAATAAATGTAATTTTTTTCTTTCATAGGTTACAAGTAACAGATGAGATCTTGGGACCATCCCTGGATGGCAAAACATTGGCAGAAGCTCTGGAGGAAAAAAAACTTTTTGTAGTCGACCACAAGATTGTGGAGGGATTGCCAGTGACCCAAGAGGAAAATGAGGTATATAGTTCAATTGCACAATTAATACTATTTGACTTGATAATGTTGTGCAATGGAGTGTAAACTGCAGTTTCTTATCAAAAATACCAACTGCAGAGTAACATTTTGATTCCACAAAACATGGTTCATATTCGTGATTTCTGTTACAATTGGAAAATCAATCTTATCTTATTACAGCTACCAGCTCCCATAGCCTTGTTCTACCTTGACACCAACAACGAGTTGCGGCCAATTGCAATCCAACTGAAGCAAGAGCCAGGACCAGAAAACCCTGTAAGTGACTTATAAAAAACATTTTTTGAAAAGATATTGAAGGCAAAACCTCTAACACCTCTCTTAACAGTTTGAAGGGAACCCTTGAGTTTCTTCTGCATATAAGAGGCAAAGGTATAGCAAGATGTCATCAGAGTGGATTGACAGAACTGCCATGAAAAAGATCTTGGAATTACTATAGTGGTCCCTGCGTCATAAAATCTCGTTGTTAAAATACTTACAAGCCTTATGTGACTTAACTGCATTCTTCCAAAGATATCATTGCTTGTGCTATATTTGTCCCACAGAAGAGACCTTCACAACACTGCAGAGGGGTTGGTGTTATTATGCAAGAATCGCTTTACATTGTATTAATTTTCATCTTCCTATGAAATCAGGTTTACCTTCCAAGTGACCCTCAGAATCTTTGGATGGAGGCAAAGATGTGGTTCAACCTGGCAGACGCCATGATTCATCAATCCATCACTCACTTAGGTAAAACCTGATCTATTAATGATAAATATTCATGCAATCAATAATAAACTTTCAGGTTTGCAGTAGAAGCCAGTTTCTAGTTTAATTATTTGTCAATCTCTGAGTGTAACTAAACTCTTATCATTATTGGAGTGACAAGTACTTTCATAAATTGAGGCAGTTAAATATATAATCTAGCTCTGTTCTTTTTGGTTTCAACTGTACAAACATTCGTTTTCAGGCTTCACCCATCTTCTACTTGAGGGAATTTGTGTTGCAACCCACAGAAATATTGCTCTGAACCATCCTGTGTTCCGACTTCTAGCTCCCCACTTCTTATTCCTTCTGGCAATCAATTCGTAAGTACAAAAACAAGCAGTATAATAAGCAGGGGTCAGTTACCGAAAAAAATAAAAGCACAACTAAGACTACTTGAGGTAGCTGAGCTGGTTTGAGTGATTACGGTCTTCGCCTGCAGGGTACGAACCAGGGTGACGAATCCAAATTATTTTTAGTGGACTTCAGGAACAAATCCTCAAGTGGATGTCGTTAGTGAGCAGTGAGCACCCAGAATTATCTCATGATTGCGAAAGTCTGCATTCCCCAAATATCAGTTTACCTATCTCAGAGTTCTTTCAAGAAATACCTAAGGTCCAGACGCAACGGATCCTTTCAAGATAAATGAATTGCCTTACGACTAATCACATTGTACTAATATTGTTCCAGGAGAGCTCTGGCGTATCTCATCAGTCCTGATGGTTGGATTCAGAAGACAATGACCATTGGAGTGAAAGGATTTGCTATGCTCATTGAGAGAGGGTATGAACATATTTAATGTTCCTATCATTTCTGGCAAAGTTTATGATGACTCATAAGTCAAAGTGTAATTTGGATACATAAGTCATTAAGACAATGTGTAATTTGGATATATCCTTATATTTTCTCGACATAGATTGAAAGACTATGACTTTGGCATAAATGGCTGCTTACCTGAAGACGTCAAGGCCCGAGGGGTAAGTTTTTCAAAACATTAGATATCATTATTTATTCCACACATCAATGTCCATTGTCCAAGAATAAATGACTCCAAACAAGTGGATGGAATTTGAGTTGATTTTTACCTTTTTTTTATTCATTGATGGATTGAATGCTGTCGAGAGCATAAAGTTCGAGTCAACTTGCTTTCTTGCGAAACAACATTCCATATTTAAATAAAATATGCAACACCATTCTGAACTTTCTATTTTTCCAGCTTGACAGCCCAGATGTCTTGCCGGAGTACCCCTACAGAGATGACGGAGTCCAAGTCTACAACGCTATCCAAAACTATGTGTCAAGAGTGCTCACCCACTATTATGGTAATGAACTTCGTATCTTATTAACAATAAGAGAGAACATTTCAGTAGAGGTGATCTAAAACTACTTTATATCAGTCAGAACAATTCAAAGTTTAGTAGTACATGATATTTTCATTTTCAAGACCAAATCATGTAAAAGCAGTTACCTCCAATTCTTCGTTTCATTACCATAAATCATGTATCATGCCTTGCAGATAGTCCAGAAAAACTGAAGAATGATTCGGAAGTACAAGCGTGGGGTAAGGAACTTGCTGCCCCCAGACCTACTGGTGTAGGATTGAAGGTAGGTCATGTTTTTAATGCAACCCTACCAAGTATCACACCATCACTGTAGTAAAATAAAAAGCAATATTTTGTAATTTTCCCATTTGCCAAGTAATCTTTGTTATGAAAAGAGCTAAATTATCAATTGATGAGCAGTTTACTGAAATTGGCGCTATATAAATCCATTATTATTATATTATTATTATTATTAATTGTAGGGAATCCCCAATGATGGAGCATTTGAAACTGTTGAAGAACTCGCCAAAACCATCACCAGTGCTATTTACAATGGCAGTGCCCAACATGCCGTCCATTTCTACCAGTATGACGATTACGCCTTCCCAGCCAACTATCCTGCTATGCTTCACGGAAAGATACCAACAAACAAGGTAGGTAGTCACTCACTTCAAATTTCACATCTTAGCCCCTTTTGACTAATTGGGTCTAATTGGCATTGGGCAGGGGGGGGGCGCAGTTCAAGAAGATTTCGGTGGGGGGGGGTGTCTACTATCTATCAGGTTATTGTGTCGCAGAATGCATAGCTGTCAACATAACATGACTCTGCATTGTTAAAATTAATGTTTAAAAATATTTTTAAAATTCACCTGGTGGATGGAGGGATGAATCCAGCAACGCCCTGCCATAGTTCACAAATCACAATAATACAATGAATCAAATTGTGAAAACGTGACCTAAGTGTACTTATTTTTGGATATTTATATCGAAGGAAAGAGTCCGTACTTGTGAAGAATTAGTGGACATGCTTCCCAACAAAGAAGTCACTCTGGACACCATGATTGTCACAAAACTGATCAGCATGAAAGCCACCAAAAACTTAGGAGACTGGGAGTTCCAATACCAGCACGACCCCCCAGCAATGGAGGCTGAACGATTGTGAGTAGACAACAAATCTTCCTTAAAAAATCACACATTTTAAATTCATTTACAAAGAATACATCAAGTATACTTGGGTAAAATGGAGTAGATGTAGCTTCACATGAAATTTTCCTCTGAGACTCTCTTCTCAAAATATAGGGTTTTAGAGGCTTGAGAGATTCATTTTAAGATACCATGTAAAAGAACCTGACCGCCAAATCACACGTCACTTTTAAAAAGGTCATTGATCACTGATGTAGTACATTACATCTCACCATTGTCAATATGTCGTAATATTATTGTCTTTTTGCTTCCAGATTCCGTGAAGAGCTAGATAAAATCTCCAAAGAAGTTCAGGAAAAAAACAAAAACAGGAAGGATATGTATAAATATGAAGTCCTTGACCCAGCCCAGATTCCCAATTCCATAAGCATTTAACTGTTGGAGTGTACATAACTACATATGCATATGAACTTGTTATATTTTACTTTGGCTGGTGGGGTGATAGGATGATTAATTGATTATCAATAGCCTTGTTGTAACTGACTGAGTGTAGGGGTGCCACGATCCAACTATACTATGATAGATTATAGATTACACATTACAATATCATGATCACCATACCATACGAAACATGACCAGAAATTCATTCCAGACATTTCACTTTTAGACTTTGGTCAGTTTGGTGTGGCTAACATTTCATGTACAAAGGTTACCCAAATATAAGTCTGGCAAAATGTCAGCAACAGTATTTTTGATGGTTGGTGGTTGTTTCAACTTCTATATTGTTCATTGAATTGAATATATCGATACACAGCCAACGATACAATATGTGTATTTAATTTTTTGACACCCCCGATGGACAGGTTGAAGACAAGACCAAATCTTCTGCATACAACAAATGATATTCCTGCAAATAATACTAGTCTTTTTCTTGAATTTCCTATGTGAATAAAGTATGAATCAAAATGGACAATTGCTTGGATTTTTTATTAATTGTTTGGAGACAATATATGAATATCAAACACATCAGCATGTTGGTAGGCATAGTTAACTCTTAGGTATGAGTTGTTACAGATGTTTGACTACCCGATCGCGCAACCCTGCTTCATCTGCATCACTCCCCAGGAATTGAAAAATCTTTTCCAAAAATTTTGACCATAAAATTACTGACCGATTTATTCTAAAAGTCTTTGACTTCATATTTAGATTTTTCACAGAAATCTCGTACAAATTCATCGAAGAAAAAAAATGCATTCCACATGTGGAATCTTTCCCTTGCCCACTATAGATACTGATACAAGGGGACAGCAATTTAACATCTCATCCGAACGACATCCAACTGAGATTTTGCTCATGAAGATCCAACGAAAATATCAGATTCCAATTCATTGTTCAAACCAATGCGGGCAAAACCTTCAATTGCACAGGCCCGAATCATAGCCACTCAGCAACCTATAGTACATTATAGAGTCAAATGTTTCAGTGTGGTATTTTGACTTTCCAGTATATTAGCTTTCAAATAGCTGAATTGATAGTTCAGTGGAAATTTCAGGATATTTTCATCAACGACGACAGTGATGTCACACTACTGGACAAAAGTGCAGGTATGTTTTTAATATTCTTCAGTCAATGGAAGAAAATGACAACATCAAAATCAGCTCGAGTGTATCCCTTCCTAAACTAGGGCAGAATTTCTAGGTCCACAAATGACGGAAGAGGCAGCAGACCTTGGGGGGGGGGGGCGAGGGGAACCTTGGGCACCATCCCCCCCCCCCACTTTTTCAGACATGAGACAATCCGCCACGTCTGGATGATAGCCGATTGCAAAATCATTTACTGGGTGATATACAAATTTATTTTCCAAAAGCTTCAAACAAACTACAAGACTTCGGTAAATAGAAGGGCTTATAAAGGCATAACAAGGCATAAGTTAAAATACATATTGTTGAATTTGTTATTTGACTAGAAATGTTGACACTTCACTTGCACTTAGCCAGATTCAAGGTCAGATATGCATCACAAAACCGCAGCTGCAATAGGAGCGAAACTTGGAGGTATTTGGGGGTAAAGCCAATATTAATATTTTCGGCCGGATCAGACACGTTTATTCCAGTAGACCCTCTTTGCATAATTACACAAATTATGTGAAGCTGGTTACCAAGAAACATAATAAATGTTACAATGTTAACAATTAATGGGACTTCATGGCTATCTGAGGTAGTGTTGTACAATGATATAGGAAAGCACGACAACGCGAAGGAATGACAATCTGGCCCTGGCAAGTGTCAGCCTTGGGTGTCAATGTGTGGAACGTTGCAGAAGGGGTTAATAAAACAGGTGTAGGGCAGAAACAATGGATATAAAGTACCATAAAAATCATAGAAGGAACACAATAAGCACGATTGATTTATCGCATACCCTTACCAATCCAGAATTGAGGATTCGCATAAGAAAAAAAACTTCGCCCAACAACATAAATGTATTAAAGGATTTTGAAATTTTGAATCAACCGTTGTTATGGTGTCTAAGTGTATAAGTACCTATAACGCATCAAATGAATTAACCAACATAATCTATGACAGTCTGATTTAGTCCGAGCCCATGGGACATTAAATGGAGGCGGGTTGTATCCAGTGTTCTATGCTGGGGCAACTGAAAGACCCTAGGCATCCCTGAATTAATAGGTTATGTACCAGACTCACAGTCTTCTCATCTCATCATCATACGGCGATCGCCTGCCTCGATATAGCCCACTAAGGTGCTGCAGAGGCGTAAAACACAAACAAACAATGACAGTCTGCAGTCTGGCTTGGAAACACCTGCGCCAAATGTAAATCCATAGATCAATTAGCAACGGGTTGAAATTATTTTATATCCAAAACTTGATGCATGTCATCAGTTATCTGCATAACTTACGAGCCCCACCCGGTGACAGCTACACTGAAGGACACTAACCTTTGACAACAGGTGATACATACAAACAAAATTTATGGTTACAATAATATTTTTTTGAATTGGGAAATTTGAAGTAATAAAAGGCATACCAATTTTTATGTTATTTGACAATTGTTTTGTTTTTCCACATATATTTCCTTTTGGCTATCATTTTACTATCTAACATCATTATCATCATTTAAAACAATTTTTTCACTTTTAGATTCCACGCAGGCGGGAAGGGTGGGAGTACAATTTTCTGGGTGTGCACAGTCAGCACTAATCATAAGTTTTCATTTTAGCAACGATTTTCAAATGGGGGCAGAGGGCCAATATGGAGCAGGGGCATATATGCGTGTCCCCTGAGCCACCCCCACAGTTAAGAATATGCCAGCAGTACCAAGCACCTAGAGAGAAAATTGTATTTTCAACTGGAGGAAAGCTTTGAAGGCTTGACACATAATACATAGCCATATATCTAAAAGTACAGCCAATATTAATAGCACAAAAACGTTTTTTTGTGGAATACAAGTTTCAAATTATGAGAAAATTGTAACAGGTGCAGCTCACGAGCAGTGCACGTGAAAGCAAATTGACTGTGGCCTGACATTTTGTCTGACCTAGAAATAGCTCTGGTTAGACAATTTTCACTTCGGTCAGACAAATCTGTAGTCGCTTTTTCACAGTAATTTTTTTAAATATTTCCTCTGTCTAACTTCGTATCCTTTAGTTAATACACATTTACATAGTCCAGGAGACACAGGAGGTAGGTGTGGCATAGGAAATGATTACAGTTTTATTGCATAGAATGATAGATGGGGTATCCCAGAACAAGAATCAGGCGAGTGTCACTCCGGCACCCTTGGGCATTCCATTCTAGCGGCCATTTTCCAAAATGGCTGCCAAAACCCTATTCTAGGCCAAATCCGCATATAATTGCCATAGGACCATGATTTTTGGGTCTAAACCTAGGTTTTCTGGTATAAGAAATTCAATGAAAGTGGTTGTGATGATGCCAGTTCAGTATTCTGGCAGCGATTTTGGAAAAAGGCCACCAAAACAATACTTTCATTTATAATGCATCAGATCATGTTGCCGTTGTTACACAGTTTGATTTCAATTGTGAGTATTATCTGCAACATCAGATTAAGCACTTTCTGCGCACTGCATGGTACAAGGCCTCTCTACGTGACCTAGCTTTATATAAACAAAACCTTGAGTATGAATTATATAATACCAGTGTTCCTAATGATTGTATAGATTGTAGGCTATTAGAATGTGAGTCTCACAGCCAATGTAACATTGTACATGCCTGTTTAAATGCAAGTAAAGTTTTGCTCCAGACCAGTGATGGAAGGGTCACTCGTAAACCTATGGTGGCAGGTTGATCAGAATATTGTGAAGGTGCTAGGAGTGTGTCATTAGAATGGCATCATTTATGGAAAGACTGTGGTAAACCACACACATGCCATGTGGCTGATATGATGAGGAAATCTAGATTGCATTATCACAAGGTGGTTAAAATGGTTAAAAGTAAAGAAAATATTATAAAGTCGGAAAGTATAGCTATAAGTCTTACTACGAGTAAAAGCCGAGATTTCTGGCAAGAAGTAAAAGCTGTTAAAGGTAAAAATGTCAAAAGCTCGCCAAGTATTGTTGATGGTGTAACAGGGAATGATAAAATTGCTCAGGTTTTTGCTGATAAGTTTGAAAATGTGTTTAACTCAATTGAGTATTATCGTAATGAATGTAAAGCAATTTTGGATGAGTGTGACAAAATATCTTCCTTTTCGTCTGATGATGATGTGTCAACAGCTGTTTAATGAAGTGTAGTGATATGGATAAGATTATACTCAAAAGTTATAAGTGGTAAATCCGATGGTCATATTGGAATGTTCTCCGATCATGTTAAACATGGATCCCATTGTTATTTAAGCAATTGGTAAATCTTTTTAATTGTATGTTTATTCATGGTATAAGTCCTCATATTATGTTAGTAGGCACAACTGTTCCAATTCCAAAAAAATAGAAAGATTAATGATTCTGATAATTTTAGAGGAATATGTCTTCAAAATGTACTTTGTAAAATCATGGATATCTTTATGCTACAAAAAGAGCAAACTAATCTAAGTACGTCAGACCTGCAATTTCGCTTTAAGAAAAAGCACTCCACTGGTATGGCAAATGCAGTAGTCAGTGAAACTATAGACTATTATGTTAATAAAGGTGGAGTGGTATATAATTTAGCATTAGATGCCTCAAAGACCTCAAATAAGGTCAATTTTGTTAAATTGTTTGAGATAATGTTACAGCGTAATCTAAATCCATTGTATACAAGACCACTAGTGAATATGTATGTTAAACAACTCATTAGGGTGAACGACTCCGTTTCGAACTATCTAATGAGCTTCGGACTGGCTCACTTGAAGCAACTGCGAATTGCTATTAGCATTAACAGGAAAGACTTGAAAGTTTCTCTGTCAGATTTTTTGACTGACCTGGGCCAGAAACAGGTTGGACTATCGTAAAAATGATAGACAAAAGCAGATTGTCTGACATCTTTTGCGCGCACTGCTCTCGAGTTAGCTTGGCTGAAAAATTTGCAAATTTCTTGGGCCTTCAAAAATGCGCTAAGGGCCCAAAAAAATTGTCGCTGACATATAGAGCTTTAGGCATCTGACCTAGATAATAAACTCTGTGATCAAGCTTTTTGTGAGGCTCCGACTAAAATTGTTCCCCCCAACCAAAATCTGTAGGGTGCCTGCAGATGGAAAATTCCTTGTCTCATTCAAATTTTTGCACAGCAACGAGTAGCAAAGTACTACACATTTTGTTGATAGCTCACAAGATGAAAGTCTTGGAAATTTTTCCTAGCGTCCAAGTACCATGAGGGCAAGCATAAGAAATGCATGTGGTGTGGGAGGGGGGGACTGTTTTTATTTAAGCAATTTCTTGCACAGTTTCGTGAAAAAAAAAAGCACCTGCCTTGAAATAAATAGTTTCTGGTGGATGGATTTCTTAACACTGTAGGCTATATTGCTTTATTTAAGAAGAATTAGTTTTAAATGTTGCACATTCAGAAGAAGTTAATTAATAACCATTCCAGGACTTTATAAACTAACAAATCATAGAATAGCCTATCAAACCTAGGTATGAGCTTTTATGTAAAGTTAGATGCTCAATTCCTAACTTTAATAATCTCGATAAACCCAACAATTTATTTTGATTCTGTCGGACAAAAGGCCTGAAATCATACAAGCAGTGGGTTCCTACCTTAATGAAGTTATGAAGTGATAAAAAGTTGTAGGGAATAATCAGGACGAATCTCAGTAGTAGTATTTAGTTTTAAGCCTCTCTATCAGTCGAGCCAATAAGCTCATATACTCCATATGTGGGTTCCAACTGGCTGCCTCAACGGCCTTCGTAGCCCGGACTTTCATTGCTTGGACTCATAGCGGTTGCTGCTGCTTGTCCTTGTCTGCTCGATGGCCATTACACCCATGAAAACAAACTGACTTATGACATTTTCTTGTGACTGTGCGTCACACCTCTGAACTGTACACTGTAATTGGATTCTTGAATTTTTGAAATCTTTAAATGACATTTTAATTTACTTTACGAACTGGGACCGAAGTGAAACAACTAAGATTGGACTTAATATAATATTAATCCTCTGTAGATGTAGAGTAGCTGTCGATTTCTTTGTTGTTTTTCATTTGTTTTATGACACATGTATCTTTGTGATATGCAGATTGACAAATAAAACTTTATATATTATTATTACAGCTGTGGCTATATATTTTATTATTAAAAAAAACTCTGTGTGACTTTTAAACATGCACCTGCTACACTATATTCGGGGGTTGAAAGCCAGAAGGCACACAGTTAACATTAATACCTCTCGAACTTCTGAATACAGACAATCTGTCTTTTAATTTAAAGCCCAGAAACGTTCACAGAGCGAGAAGTGCTAGAAAAAGACAGTCATGGGGAATGATTTGTCTTCTTTGCTTGGAAGGAGATTCCAGGTCAGCGTCACCACTGGCGATCTCAAAGGAGCCGGAACTAACGCCAATGTCTACTTGATCCTGTACGATGAAAATGGCCAATCATCAAGCTCACTGAAGCTAGACAAAGCCTTCTACAATGATCTGGAACGAGGAAGGACTGATGAATACACGGGGCCTAGAGCGGACACTGACTTTGGGACCGTGTCCGAAATTGAGATCTGGCGGGATGACTCCGGGCTTTTCTCTCCATGGTTTTGTGCTGTGATAATTGTCAAAGACAACCACAATGGACAGACCCAAGCCTTCCCAGTGCAAAGATGGATCAAGGCAGGAGTCCACTACAAAATCCCTGCGATTCACACAACTCTGCCCCAGTTTGACAAGTACCCAGACATCAGAGCCGAGGAACTGAACGATAAAAAGAAGGAATATGTGTATGCCTGCAAGATACCAGGTCTTCCAGTTCAGGTAGGTGAATTTCATTGGATATCTAATTATCCAGACCAGTTGTTAAGAATTTATCATTTGTACCCAAGCTCTGATGGATTAAAGTTTTCAAGGACAAACAAAGTTTGGGAATTAGCCATCATCCCAAGATTGGCATAATCAATCTAGATTAAAAATTGCATTTGACTTTTCATTGTTTTTGTCACTAGCTCCCTATCCATGTCACTAGCTCCCTATCCCTGACTAGGCCTAAGAATAAACTGCATCCTGAATAGTTCATCAGATCTCTCATATGCCTATGGTAAAGGGTCTGAAACTCTCAATGCGAGTGACGGATAAAAAATATGGGCGACTAATTTGATAGTTTGGGCGACCAAGTTCCTGAACTTAGTCGCCAAGTTGGCAACCAAGCACAAATCTTGTCTGGCAAGCAATTATAACAAACAGAATTCTGATTCCAGAAAAATATAACTGTTCCAGCATAAGTAAACATGCAGAACTTACTGATGGGTATTCTCAGTGCATTTCAAATGAAAAACAGAGTACCGCAAAGCAATGTTAATTGAATTTAAAGATGGACATACTAATTCAATATTTGACGAAGTTATTACCGACAGTTAATAAAACCAGGTTAATGGATCAACAAAATAATTACATTTATGGATTTATAATTAGCACAACAACACTAAAGTAAAAACCTTGCAAATTTTAGAAGTGGCATTCTGCCATCAATTGCGAGTTAAAATTAAATTTACATTATGCGCAAAACTTCCTGCAAAGGTTGAATATTGCAGCTGAATTCTAGATTTATCGGTATAGTATGATGAAGCAGCAAATTTTGACAGGAATTTAAAAAAAATATATATAATATAGAAAAAAAGCAGCATGATTTTTTTTACAGCTTATTTCGTAAACTGATGGATAAATATCATTTTTCAGAACTTAACTGTTTCGCGCATAAATGCATAAATAAAATTAAGTGCCACCTGTTACAATATCTGGGAAATTGATTTATGAGCCCTGTGTTCTTTTTTTTTTTCTAAATTTGTTTTTTACATATCAAAACAGATATTTGAAAAATGTTTCATTCTCCAGATCGCTGAACTTCCAGATGATGAACAGTTCTCAGATGAATATAAGGTAATAACATGATCTGTTTTTAATTAAAAGACATTTTTCATCCTCTTGATTTCTTGTATAGTTAAAAGGTATTTTGGTACCTAATTTTCTCAATTTTGTTAAAACTTCAGTGGGATATCTCTAAACTGAAACTGGACTTGCTCCTAACCAGCAAACTGACAAAGTTCCAAGTGAAAAGAAAATGGCTGAGTTTGGAGGACATGAAGGAGCTGTACTCCTCTAAGTCATTTCCTATTCCGAGGGTGAATATACTTATTATCCATGCTTTTAAACACAAATTGTCTTATCCTAGAGAGAACCTAATCACCCACATGTTTCATCCAGGGCCTGAAATATTACGAAGATGACCTTTGGTTCGCAGCTCAACGATTGGTGGGATGTAACCCAAACAGGATCACTTTATGCATGGCCATACCAGAAAAGTAAGACCACCCCATCATCTTTCAGACATAGAGATTTCACAGTAAACTTGAGAGTGAGTGAGTGAGTTTGTGTTTTACACCCCATCAGCACCAGTGTGGGCTATTTAGAGGCAACAGTAAACTTGGAGACAAATAATTATACAACTGCAAGAAATTGGTAATGAAAACATATCAAGACAAATCGCGCTTATGTGAAATTAGCCGTGACTGCTAAATATCTACAAAACCTTATATTACTTCCAATCTAATAAAAAAGAAAATTTTTTGAAGGGGAGAACGGCTTCACTTTACTAAATGAACGTTATTAAATATTTTGAGATATATTTGCAGAAAGTATCAATATAGAGAAAACATATAAAGCGACAATGTCTTTACACTTACACTTTTTCACAGGTTACAAGTAACAGATGAGATCTTGGGACCATCCCTCGATGGCAAAACATTGGCAGAAGCCCTGGAGGAAAAGAAACTTTTTGTAGTTGACCACAAGATTGTGGAGGGATTGCCAGTGACCCAAGAGGAAAATGAGGTATATAATAGTTCAAGTGCACGATTAGTACTATTGGACTTGATAATTTTGTGCTTTGGAGAGTAAACAGTAAACTACAGTTTCTTGTCCTATGCACCAATTGCAGACTAACACTTAGATTCTAGTAATTTCTACAAATAAAGTTCACTTTTGTGATTCCTACTACCATTTGATAACCAATCTTAATCTTATTTCAGCTACCAGCTCCCATAGCGTTGTTCTACCTTGACACCAACAACGAGTTGAGGCCAATCGCAATCCAGCTAAAGCAAGAGCCAGGGCCAGAGAACCCTGTAAGTGACTTATAAATAACATGTTTGAAAAGAAACTAAAAGTCAAACCTAACACTTCTCTTAACAGTTTGACCGGAAGCTTTGGGTTTCTTCTGTATGTAGGCCTGATATGCAAGGATATAAGAAGTCTTCAGAGTTGATTGACTGTAATGCTGTGAAAAAAAATCTTAGAATTGCTACAGTGGTCTCTGTGTTATAAAACTCGACATTATAATACCAACTAACCTTATGTGACTGCATTCCTCCTTAACTAAGTAGTATTGCAAAAGAGTATTGCCCCCAGGATAAACCTCTCAAACGCCGAAGAGGGACAGTGTACCAACTAAAATTTGGCAAGCAATTTCCCTGCTTGACCAATTTCCCGGATGTTATTTGGGCTTATCGTGGTGTTATATTGCCACTTATCAGAAACAAAAAACTATAACTTTTATAGATTTTTTCTTGAAATAGAGGGCTTGTTGCAAGTATCAATACACATACACCATCTCCCGTTTTCTCTGTCCGGTGGGGATCCTGCAGGAACGATTTTATTAATTTTTCCTCTTCCTATGAACCCAGGTTTACCTGCCAAGTGATCCCCAGAATCTGTGGATGGAGGCGAAGATGTGGTTCAACCTGGCAGACGCCATGATTCATCAATCCATCACTCATTTAGGTAAAACCTGATCTATTCAAAATTACAAATAATTATGCAATAAATAGTCAAAGCCAGTTTTATTATTGGTCAATGTTGATCTCTTGGGTATAACTAAAGAGTATTATCAATTAAGGCGGTTAAATTTATAATCTAGCAGATTGAGATCTTTGCATCAACCAGAGCACTGCATGCGATGTGGACATATGTCAGCAACAGTGAACAGTTAAGTTAGTAGCAGCAATATTTTGTGGTCATTTTGGCAGTCATCTTGGATTACTCCAAACGTATGATCCATAATCACAAGCAAGTGGCAACCACTGACTCTAATTGAAATATTCATGTAACAGTCTACAGCCATCTTGCATAAATCCAAATGACATGATCCATATCCACGAGCAAGTGCCTATACCAATTTTCGAAACTAAATATGATTACAGCCCATTTTCTGACATTTTCAATAAAAAAATTTAAAAAAAAATTTTTTTTTAAATTTTCTTACAAAATTGGTCATAATTTCTTAACTATTTGCACTACGTACCTCATATTTGGCATGTCTCCATTAAAGAATTCAAAGTATTCATGAGATATTTCAAATCAAAATCTGAGATGGTCAAACTGGAACATATGGGGATTTTGGGCGAGTTGGCATGGAATGACTCACAAGCAAAACTGTAACATCTTCAACAAATGAGTCCACAACATTTTATTTGGAATAAAAAGTATAAATTAAATTTATAAATATAAATGTTTTGATTTCAGGCTTCACCCATCTTCTACTTGAGGGAATCTGTGTTGCAACCAACAGAAATATTGCTCTCAACCATCCAGTCTTCCGACTGCTTGCTCCCCACTTCTTATTTCTTCTGGCAATCAATTCGTAAGTACAAAAACAAGCAGTATCATTAGCATGGGTTCGCAACTGGTTTCCAAAACCAGAACCGCGGTTTCCACGAAATCTATCAATGTGTGCCAGATTATCACCAACAGGCCAATACCTATAGCTAATTTCATGACCCCAAGCGATATCAACGTTACAATGGGCAGTTCAAGAATAAAGAAAGATGGCTGCCAAAATGAAAACAATCTTGGATTTATCGACATTTTTCTGATCCATGCCCACAGGCCAATATCTGTACCTAATTTCAAAACTCTAAGCGAAATAGTAAGGTAACAATGGGCAGTTCAAGGATGTCAGCCATTTTGAAGTGGCCATTTCGGATTTCTCAACATGTTCCCGATTCATACCCACAGGCCAATACCTGCACCAAATTTCATAAATCTAAGCAAAATATTGAGGCCACAATGGGCAGTTCAAGTAATGAAGAAAGATGGCCACCAAAATGGCCGCCATCTTGGATTTCTCAATAGGTTCCTGATCCATATACACAGGCCAGTACCTGTACCAAATTTTATAATTGTAAGTGAAATATTAAGGTCACAATGGGCATTTCAAGAATGAAGAACGATGGATGACAATATGGCCACCACAAAATGGCCATCATCTTGGCTTTCTCAACATGTCCCCGATCCATACCCACAGTACTATACCTGCACCAAATTTCACATCTGTAAGTAAATATTAAGGTCACAGTGGGCAGTTCAAAAATGGCGGCCATTTTGTGGTGGCCTTTTGATTTCTCAACATGTCCCCGATCCATAACCATAGTACTATACCTGCACCAAATTTCATAACTGTAAGGTCACAGTGGGCAGTTCAAGAATGGCGGCCATTTTGTTGCGGCCATTTTGACAGTCATCTTGGATTTCTCGACATGTCCCTGATCCATGCCCATAGCGCCATACCTTTCTTTAAGTGGAAAACTAAGGTCACAGTGGGCAATTCAAGAATGGCGGCCATTTTGTGGCAGCCATTTTGGCAGCCATCTTGGATTTCTTGACATGTCCCCGATCCATACCCACTGTAACAAACTACCCATACCACCATACATGTACCAAATTTCATAACTCTTAAGTGGAAAACTAAGGTCACAGTGGGCAGTTCAAGAATAGCGGCCATTTTGTGGTGGCCATCTTGGCAGCAATATTGGATTTCTCTACATGTCCACGATCCATATCCATAGTACCATACCTGTACCAAATTTCATAACTCTAATTGGAAAACTAAGGTCACAAATGAACACTTACAAAAACCTAAACCGGGACAACGAATATGACGACGACGCGGACGATCGAGTGACGACAATAGCTCTTTGTTTTCAAAGAAAAAAGACGAGCTAAAAACCCTCAAAGGAAAACCAAGACTTGGGCAGCTGTGGAGGAGTGTGAGTGGTTAAAGTCTTTGCTGGCATGCATAGGTAAAAACCCCGGCGATGAATCCAAGTAATTTTCAGTGGACCTTCAGAAGCAAAATCCAAACTGGATGTTATTAGTGAGCGCCCAGAACTGGACTTAGAGAACTGCATTCCGCATATCTATTTATCTCACTGGTTCCTTTTAGGGATAACTAAGGTCCAGAGATCTTTTTAAAAACAATAACAGAATTTCTTCACTAATATTGTTCCAGGATCGCACTGGCCCATCTCCTCAGTCCTGACGGTTGGATTCAGAAGACAATGACCATTGGAGTGAAAGGATTTGTTATGCTCATTGAGAGAGGGTATGACCAAACTTACTGCTCTTATCATTTCCGGTAAAGCATGTGATGAATCACATTTAACTGTAAGTTGATGTCTAATTTGGATACATCCTTACATTTTCTCAACATAGCTTGAAAGACTATGACTTTGGCATAAATGGTTGCTTACCTGAAGACGTCAAGGCTCGAGGGGTAAGTTTTCCAAAACATGAGATGTCATTATATTTATTCCACACATCAATGTCCAAGAGAAAATGACTCCCAACAAGTGGATGGAAAGGGAATTTAAATTGATTTCTAACTTTTTCTTTCGTATTTATGGATGCCAAGACTCAATTGACAGCTCAACATTCAGTATTTTGGATCGAGTGCTGTCGAGAGCATAAAGTTTGAGTCAAATCACTTTCTTAAGAAATAATACTCCGTATTGAAATTAAAGATGCAACACTAATTTTGAACTTTTCACCTTTCTAGCTTGACAGCCCAGATGTCTTGCCGGAGTACCCCTACAGAGATGACGGAATCCAAGTCTACAAAGCTATCCAAAACTATGTGTCCAGAGTGCTCATCCACTATTATGGTGATAATATCTTATTAATGATATTACTCAGAACATTTCAGCAAAACTGATCTAAAACATCTTTACATCAGTCTGAACAATTCAAAGTTTAGTAGTACATGATATTTTCATTTTCACGACTGAATCATGTAAAATCAGTTACCTACAATTCTGTTTCATTAGCTACCATAAATCTTGTATCATGCCTTGCAGATAGTCCAGAAAAACTGAAGAATGATTCGGAAGTTCAAGCATGGGGTAAAGAGCTTGCTGCCCCCAGACCTACTGGTGTAGGATTGAAGGTAAGTTAAGTATATATATACTAGCACGCAACCCTACCAAATATTAAATCATCACTGCACTAAAAAATAGAAATATTTTGTCAGTTTTCAATTTTCAGAGTAATTTTTGTAATGATATGAGCTATGTTATCAATTGTAGGGCATCCCTAATGATGGAGCATTTGAAACTGTTGAAGAACTGACCAAAACCATAACCAGCGCTATTTACAATGGCAGTGCCCAACATGCTGTCCATTTCTACCAGTATGACGACTACGCCTTCCCAGCCAACTATCCTGCAATGCTTCATGGAAAGATACCCACAAGCAAGGTATGTTGTCCCTTATACCATTCGACACCTCTGTCAGCCAATCATGAGCCAGTATTTCACTGCTATAAAACCCATATTCTGTGTTGTCCTGTTATCCTCCCATGGGAGAATAATAAGTGAAGCTGTGAAAAAACAACAGCAACAAATGACAAGTTTCAGTTTTGTCTTATGGTATAAGCCAGTTATTCACCGCGGGATCGGCAATATGTGTTTATCACCGCGCGGGCTAATGCCCTCGCTGGATAAATCACATATTGGGATTATTGCCTCCCCCTAGGTGAATAACCTATACTTACTTCAAATTTCATTTCTCAACCTTTTAAGTCACTTTTAATTATTTATTCAATGACACTTATCTGGGAGGGACAGTATTTTACCATACACCGTTGAAATCAGATTGGTCACCAGAGGTGCAATAAAAAGTAATATATGCATGCGCACCTCTGGAGGAGAAAGAGATAACTACTGAAGCTGTTTAAAGTACAACGATATTGTTAACTGCAAGGAAAATAGAGGATGTCATCATATAACACGATTATACACTATACAGAAGAAGGGCAGGTCTTGCAGTGATTTAATTTTTTGGGGTCAATAACAGTTTGCAGTTTGGCCACAACGAACCCCAAAAAAGGCACAATTGTAGGACTAATAATAGAATCTTCAAAGAATGTTAGTTTAACAGTTATCACAGTTTTACGCTGTATTCCAATCCAGTGTAAATCTCAACATGGACTGAAAGGCATTTTGGTAAGCACCAACAGAGCAAATTAATGGGCAATGAGAGCCTTTGACATAGTAGTTTATAAATGTCAAATGATTAAGTGTCTGTTAGGCAAGATCACAATTCATCAAATCATGAACATTTGACCTACAATGTGCTACATATAATTTTTTGGGGATATTTTATTGAAGGAAAGGGTACGCACTTGTGAAGAACTGGTGGACATGCTACCCAACAAAGAAGTCACTCTGGACACCATGCTTATCCATAAACTGATCAGCATGAAAGCCACCAAAAACTTAGGAGACTGGGAGTTCCAATACCAACACGATCCCCCAGCAATGGAGGCTGAACGATTGTGAGTAGACAACAAATGTTCCTTGAACAATCACACATTTTAAATTCATTTACAAAGAATACATCAAGTACATTGTATATATATTTAGTAAATTACATTTAGTAGATGTAGCTTCAGATTAAGTAACCATCTAAATGCGAAGCTTTCTAAGACTTTCTTCCCACAATACTGGGAATTCTACCGCAAGGTGTCGCATCGAAGAGTTCACGCGAGATCACAAGCGAGACTGCGCCGTCAATTCACTTCGAGCTGCCGTCCAGTGAACACGTGTTTGCATTATCGCTCACGTTTGCGTCCGAAACTACGTCGTTTCTTTCGTTAGTGGATGTCCAGGACGTCTCCCATTATGGATAAGGACGACAAGAGGGATTCCTCCCGTTCCCGTGCTAGAAAACCGGTCGCACCTGAGAAAATTCAGAAGAAATGCAGCGTGGAGGCATCGAATTCTCAACAAGATGGTGACGGCCCGAAATCCACGTGCAACGTGCCCGACCTGTCAAACCCCCCCGCGGGTTTTATGGATGGTTTTAACTCACTCCTGACGCAAAAACTCGATGAGTATTTTCAGTATCATGGGTCTCTCTTTGAGGAGGAAGATTTTCCCCCGCCTGGCCAGTTAGGCATTGGGGATGCTGACGCTGTCAGCTTAGACATTGACCGTGAAATTGCTCAGGCTTTAGAGGATAACTTGGGTGCCGAGGGTGTCCCACCTGGTGAATCTGCTCAGGAAGATTTTTTAGAAGCTTATATGGCTGAGATTGCGCCCGAAGGGCGTACTGGTAAGGCTATTCTCCCCGGAATTAGCCAGATTGTTAACTCAGCTTTTCGCACTAAGATGTCAGATACTAAGAGAGAGGCTAAACTGAAGTTGTTTGAGGTGCCTGAGAATTGTCCAGGTCTGGATAAAGTTCGTACTAACCAGGCAATTTGGGACTCAAAATTGCAAGCTCTGCAATCCATGCTTGTGGCTTCTGGGGCAGGGATGTGTAAAGTGTTGTCTGCTTTGTACAATCTGAAGGCGCAGCCTGCTTCGTGTACTAAAGAGACTGTGGAATCGCTGATTAAAGACTCCTTGAATGTGCAAGTTCTGATTGGCCAGAGTAATAAGGACCTGAATGTCCGACGTAGAGAGCTGTTTAAGCCAGATCTGAATGAACAGTACCATCATCTTTGCTCGACGAGCACCCCCTTCACCGAATGGCTTTTTGGAATTGGTTTGTCTGACCAAGTGAAGGAGATTACCGAAGCGAACCGCCTGAGTGGTCGGTTGTTTCCAGGGCGAGGCAGAGCTCGTGGCCGAGGCCGTGGTTTTCGTGGTCGTAGATTCCAACCTCGCTATCAGCCGTACTCCGGGTACTCAGGGTACCAGGCAACACATGCCTATGGAATTGGCCGTGGACAGCAGTCCCAGAGAAGGGCTTCCAACCGTGGTTTTTTAGGCCGGGGCGCAGCTGCACCCAAGAAGTCAGAGTAGAGAAGGTGGGTATGCCTCCGGTTGGTGCAAGGTTGTCTGCATTTTTCCCCATTTGGCGTGAACTTACTAGTGATGAGTCACTTTTAGATTGTATTTCTGGCATTTCCCTTGATTTCATTGATGATCCCCAGCAGGTGCCGTCCTTCAAGGTGGCATTTCAGTCTGATAAGGAGCATGTAAATTTTTGCTGCTGAATTGGAGAAATTATTGACAAAAGAAGTAATTGAGCCATGTGTGGCTGTTCCCGATCAAGTACTCTCCAAAATTTTCCTTATTCCTAAGCCAGATGGTAGCTTCAGAACCATGTTTGAAATGAAAGCGCTGAATGAGGTGATTCGTTATGTTCACTTTAACATGGATACATTGCAGACAGCCTTGTCACTCATGCGTAAAGATTGGTTTATGGCATCTGTTGACCTGAAAGATGCATATTTTTCCCTGCCGGTTAAGCAGGAGTTTCGTAAATATTTAAGATTTCAATACAAATCTGATTTGTATCAATTTCGTGCCATGCCGCAGGGTCTGTCTTCAGCCCCGACAATCTTTACGAAAATTATGAAACCAGTTATGGCTACTCTGAGACGTAAGGGCATTGTGGTCATGAATTATCTGGATGATCTGTTTCTTGCTGCCCCTTCGGTTGAGGCCTGTCAGGTCGCCCTAAATGAAGCTATGGCCCTCTTGACGAAACTGGGGTTTCTGTTGAATTTAGAGAAATCTCATTTGACACCATCTAAGGATCTGGTGTATCTAGGCTTTTGGCTTCACTCGGAATCCATGTCCGTGACTTTACCCCAGGATAAAATTGACAAAATGCAAGGGGTATGTTCTAAATTGTTAGAGCGTCATTCCATTTCGATTTTGGAACTGGCCCAGGCCATTGGGCTCATTATTAAGAACTTCCCTTGGGAAGTTCTTCTTGATATTGTACGGATTTGCACTTTTCCACCGCGTTTTTGGTCATTTTTCAATGTTGAATAAAACATGGCCAAGGCAAGATATCAGAAAGCTACTTCAGCACAATATAGACACTAGAAATGCCCTTTGGTGTTGGGAATTACGCATCGGAATTACGCTTGACATGGGAATTACGGCCAATTTTCAAAAAAAATTTCTCGCTCCGGTTCTGGGAAAAGTATTGACATACTTTTCCTCAAAATTTTTTCCCTGGATTCTCCAAAGAAATGCGCAGTGCGGAAAGGAATATCATCTCGCGCCTCCTAGAAAATTTTCGAGAAAAATGAGTTCGAAGTTTCGGCACCCCGAAATTTAAAGGGGTGGTGTCATGAAAAACCATGATGTAGTGGTCTGAATTTCATGTCCTGCCACAAATAATGAGTACTACCGGGGTACAGTGGAAATGCAAAAGTACGGCTCCCCAGCTCCAATACTTTAGGTGCCACAGGGCCTCAAAAATCGAACTTTTGAAGGGCTGTATTTCCCTTAATATTGATCCTAGAGAAAAAACAGGACCATTTTTGAAAACCTCAGAATGTCAGCTTTGCAATGATGTATAGCAATAATCCCTAGGACGTACGGTATAGAATCGCGGTGGACATTGAAAATTTCATGTCACTTTTTGGGCCTCCCAAAACCTTTTTTGCCCAAAAAAACTATGAAGCTCCTCATGGATGTTCATGTATATTTTTTGTGTGGTACCCATTATGGACCCGCATAATGTCTCCAAAGCAAAATGTTCTACTTAACATACTTTTTGCTTGAGAATTTTTTTAATTTCAAAATTGAAATATAGATTGCTCAGCTTCTACTTGTTCAAATGTCACGAAATTAACACCAAAAAATGTGGAAAATTATGGCCTTTTATGTGCTCCAAGGGCATATACCTTATACTAATAGCCGCATCTACAAATAAAATTTTATTTATTCATTTATAACTCATGAAGTATTATTTCAAATTAAGTCCAACTAATATGGAACATTGCTTATTGTCTGCCCTATTTTTCCATGCAAGCACATCTCCCTACCATGAATTTTAGAATCCAATTAAAACTCTTCCAATAATGTTTCAAACCCCTTAAAATTGATGTGATATGTTGCTTATTTGTTGCCCTATTGTTTGCAAATAAGCATATATTTTTCCTATTACATTTATTATTAAATTATAACTTGTGAAATACTGCTGCAAATCACTTAAAATTGATATGACATGTTGCTGACTGTTTGCCCTATGTATGTCTAAAAGCATGCCTTCCTACCTCTTATAGTTTGTCTGTGACAAGTCATTAGGGTTAGGGTTTCAACAAAGTTCATTGCGTTCAGGGTGCCATGATGAGGCCACAGTTAACCAGACTTCCAGTAACTGGATGCCACACATATCAATGCTCAAATTATTACAACAAAGCTTCACAATGCTATGTTTCCTTTCTTATGGAATGCCACAGTTCCAGGATTTGTACACAGCCCACCTTGCAAAGAACAATTCTTGTTTATTGCTATTGCTTAGATAATCTGCTCAGTAGCAAGCTAAATCAGCCTGATATTCCAGTCAAGCTTGTCATTGTATTGATATAGGCCCACATGTTGTTATGTACTTCCAGCATGCCACTTGAAACATCTGATGTTTTAAATATGTTCAAAATAACCATCATGCTACCTATTCACAAGGCCATTGCTGCTAATTATATTTTGCCCTTAATATATTCAAAGAATCAAAGTGAAACTTAAGCTTACATGCTGTTTACACAGGCCTGTTACATGGGCCTGCATACATCTGCATGTATATATGTTTAATTGTATTTCTTTTTTTATACATTTCCAAGTGTGGATGAATGAATAAACTCAATGAAAAAGCAAATGTCTCATTATGTCTGCCTACAAATGTACACCACATTATTTAAGTGTGGTCCTCCAAATTCACAATTTAACAGCATGAAGGTCAATTTTCAGAAGACAAATAGTTCACAATCCTGGCTGCATTGTGCATGAAACTTTACTCAAACCTTTGGGAATATTGCCTTGTCTACATGTATACATTTCATTGATCAATTAATAAACTGTGCATCACTTGAGAGAAGTTTGGAAATTTAATGAAGATTAAATGTAAATTGAGTGTTTCATAATCACTGTGTACCGTTTGCTCTATGCGAAGCGACCCAGTTAAGGCTTGGGTTTGGCTTCAGTCAACGCTTTAGACAGTTTAACAGATGTTTTTTGTGCCTTAAGTGAAACTACATCTTTCAGGCAAATTCAATCAAATGTTAATATGGCCAGTATGCTAGATTATATTCTCACCTATACAGTGCATATTTTTATATATCAAAATATTTTTTGTTGTCAAAGATTACGTGATTCTAATAAGAGGGACTTTGGAACAACTGGACTATTTTGTGCTTTTTTTGATAAAATTGGGTACTTATACTATGTTTGAGACTGAAATATTCTCCAATGTGCTTCACTATGCTTGTATGGATATATTTGTAATGTATCTGGAAGCTTGCTATGAAAAAATTCTACTGAAACATAGCGTTTTAGTTTAGGTTTGGCTTAGAACTTACGGGTTTGGCTTTTTTGAACGCAGGTGTTGTAAATATGTAGGGGTTTCATACTTATAAGCGATTTTGAAATGATTTTATGAGAAGAAGGAGAGGGTTGAGGAAGATAAGGTGAAGGCTGTGGCTTTGAATAGCGAAAAAGACTTTCAATGATAAAAGTTTGTATGAAGTCTGCAAGGTAAACCTAGTCTATGCATGTACATAAAGTATCCTTCTGCGCTATATTGACTGAAGTAATCAGCTGATCAGGCCTGCCAAAATTGGTTGAGTTGGGAGAGAATTGTGAATGTGGACTGCGTATAAAAGGTAAAGAGCAACTGATATAGTTTTGATAGGTATACACAATTGAAAATGAAAAGCAACTTGTCTGTAGTCTGATTATTGATACCTTCAATTGCTGTTAGAGCAGTAAGGCTATGTGCTTCGATTGACCCAAGATGGCAATAAAGCCATGTGCATTTGGCTGGAATTTGGCTGCAGTAGGACAGTAAACAAATGTAAGACTATTATGGGATGGCAACCACATTGGGAAAGAGAGCTGAATGGAAGAACAAACTGCAATAGAAACATGTCGAGAAGGCTGTGCAAGTTGTTTGTATTTGGATAAATAGGTAACAAATCAACATGAAATGAACAGAAGGTGTCAGACCAATGTGTCAGACCCAATTAAAATCTGTCAATGGTGAACATGAAAGAGGAGAAGCCCATGGAAACGCAGCTGAACATGAGTGCAAAGTTTGTGGATTAAAATTTTTCATGAGACAGCAAGTATAACAAATATGTGCACAAAACGGAATTTGTCAGTTTTTTCCGGCACAGCGTGTCGGCTGGTATTGTTGTCATTAGTGGTTGTTTCACTCAGTTTCAAAGTGGGCAAGAAAATGGAACTCAGTTAGGCTTGAAACTCAGTCTGGTGATAATGAGAACTGCATACTGCTGCCACCTGGCACAAAAGTTGATTTTCTATGCTACAGCATTGCTGTCCCAAGAAATAGTTCCAATTTCATTGCACATTCACAAAATTTCTACTCAACATTGATGTATACCAGAGTCAGACTCGGCAATCACATTCTCTAAGGAAGTAGACAAGGCAATCAGCACACTCAGAAATAGCCCCGGTGTCTTCCAGACAAAATTGTGTGTGTTCCTCTTGTTGAAAGTATGTGGACGCTCGCAGGAGCTTGCGGAATAACAGACTAGTCACTAGGTGGCAACACAAGACAGCATATGTTCTGATCTGTGGTAATGCAAGAGCAGTCCACTTGTAGACAGCTTGAAACTCCAACTGCATCTTTCTATGGGCCTTCTTGAATGAAATGTCAGAAGGCGCTAGCTTGAGAACTTGGAGCCACACACTTCGCACAGATGTTCTTGTGGGTCATGCTTCTCTCTTATGTGCCTTGCTAGGGATGATTTTCTCACTACATGATTTATGGTGATTAATGCAGTTGTGAGATTTGAATAATCTTTCACATTTGTTTGATAACTAATGACAATACTTCAGCAGGCATGTCTTGAAAATTTTGATAAAATATGACTATACCACTTAATTACAAATATACATGCTGTCTTTTGTAATACTTATCGCTTGTGAAATTACAAGCAGCTGTAAAATCGCAGTTAGTTATAAAGCTTGTATGTCGCCTGAATAAAATGCTGTCCAAAAGAAAGATAAGAGTAATATTAAACCTATCCATGCAACCAAGTTTACTTAACTGTCATTCGAAGCTCAATATATGAAGATAAATTCTTTTAAAAATGTAAACATAGAGTTTTTCATGCCGTGAAAAAGTACTGTTATTGTGTACAAATCAAGAAACGCAGGGCTCTCCTTAAGTATTTTAAGGCTTCACAATCAACTAAACTCACTTAATTATGGAAAACAAGCAATTCAGTTGATTGGAAGTGCATGCACATTAAATCTATCAGTTTATGATCTGTAAATGCACGTTTAATGTCAAAAGAATCGGCGGACTTGCTACCTTTAATTGAAGATGACGATAAGTGATGTTTAATGCTCATTGGCATTAACAAATTTATCTATTTGGTGGTATTTGTGCTGAAATTAAGGTACAGGGATTAATTGTGTTATTGTGATTATCATAAGGTATCTGGTGATATATAGTAATACATGTTTCAAACGCGAATTGATACAGCAATGACTGTATGGTTTCCAAATTTTACATGATAAACCAGAGCCTATACCCCTAGGTTTGTGGTGGAAACTATGTTAATTGGTAAAGGTAAAAGGGTTGACAGTACGATATATGCCGATTTTATTTTGAGGTACAAGAAAAAACTGACAAATTCCGTTTTGTGCACATTTATGCTGTACTTACCCTATCAGCATGGCTCGGCGGTCCAACGTCGGCCCGAAGCTGGTCCGATGCTACTGACATCGGACTGACGCTGGGCCGACGTTGGAGCGCCGAGGCATGCTGACAGGGTAATGTCTTCGTGTAAAATTTTAGTCCACAAACTCTGCACTGATGTTCAGCTGCATTATCATGGGCTTTTCCTCTTTCATGTCCATCCATCCTGCCCATGATTGAAAATGTTGGCCGCATCTAGCTATTCTGCATTTGTACATATTGCTAAATGCAACAAAAGAGGTCAGTTATATTGGCACGCAAAAACAAAAAACTATAAGTATGAAACCTCTACATATTTACAACACCTGCGTTCAAAAAAGCCAAACCCGTAAGTTCTAAGCCAAACCTAAACTAAAACGCTATGTTTCAGTAGAATTTTTTCATAGCAAGCTTCCAGATACATTACAAATATATCCATACAAGCATAGTGAAGCACATTGGAGAATATTTCAGTCTCAAACATAGTATAAGTACCCAATTTTATCAAAAAATGCACAAAATAGTCTAGTTGTTCCAAAGTCCCTCTTATTAGAATCACGTAATCTTTGAAGACAAAAAATATTTTGATATATAAAAATATGCACTATATAGGTGAGAATATAATCTAGCATACTGGCTATATTAGCATTTGATTAAATTTGCCAGAAATATGTAGTTTCACTTAAGGCACAAAAAACATCTGTTGAACTGTCTAAGGCGTTGACTGAAGCCAAACCCAAGCCTTATCTGGGTCGCTTCGCATAGAGCAAACGGTACACAGTGTAATGGTCTGCTACTTTGATAAATCTTCTCTTTGTGAATCTTGGCTCTGTGCCAATTATCAAATTGACAGGTAAAAAGGGCCAGAAGGTGACCTCTGTGCACTCAACTGTGTTGATAACTATGTACAGATAGGAGGTGCTAGTGGTTTTACTTGAGATATATGGATGCCTCATGTATCTGGACAAATTGCTCCATGACCAAAATGTTTCAATAGCCATGGCCTTACTGTACCATTGCCCACAAAAGCCCTCCATGCTAAGACATGTATGATTTTGTAAGTGCCACTGTTTGTGTAGTTCCTTGCACTATTGCAAGTCAGCTCGAAGTACCAACTATGGCTCTTGGCCAACCAAAACAGACTCATCAATGCCAGGGAAAGGAATCCAACGTACGGCAACAGAAAGGAAGGCAAAGGATCGAAAGGAAAGGAAGGGATTGGAAGGGAAGGGAAGTTCTTCCTTTAAATTGCTGTGCAATTTAGTATACTAGTTTCTTATTGCAATGCGTCCGACCAGGGCTTATTACACTATCGTCACCTAGAAAGTCAGAAAATTTCAGCTCTGAGATGTAATGCAGGGAACTTCAAAGCCCAGGTTGTTTTATCTGATGCTTCCAAGGCGGAACTTCAGTGGTGGCTTCAGTGTGCGCCCATGCTTAGGCATACTATTGCCCATGGTAATGCAGATTGGGTGCTTCATAGTGATGCATCTCAATTAGGCTGGGGAGCCTTTTGTGTGTCGAATGGGGAGCGTACTTCTGGTTATTGGTCGGAAGAAGAAAGTTTTTGGTCTATTAATGCGAAAGAGTTGAAAGCAGCGTTTCTGGGCCTTCAGGCTTTGGGCTCTCATTTAGCAAATATTCATGTTCAACTCAGATCCGACAATACCACCACTGTCGCTTACATTAACAATATGGGAGGCATTAAGGCTCCGCTATGTGACCAACTTGCCCGTGAATTATGGGTTTGGGCTATAGACCGGTCTATCTGGGTCTCCTCTACGCATATTCCAGGTCATTTGAATACAGAGGCCCGATGCTGAAAGTCGGCTTGGGGATGATGATAAAGAATGGGAACTCAATTCTGAGGTCTTTGACTCCCTTACGTCTCTCTGGGGTACGCCTGAGTTGGATTTATTTGCCAGTCGTTTGAATCACAAATTGCCAGAGTATGTCTCGTTTAAACCAGACCCCGCCGCGGGGGCTTGTCACGTTAATGCTTTTACTTTGTCATGGTATGACAGATTCACTTATGCTTTTCCTCCTTTCAGTGTAGTTGGAAGAGTACTCCAGAAGTTAACGGAGGATCAAGGCTTGATGATACTGGTGGCCCCGGAGTGGCCGACAGCACCGTGGTTCAGTCTACTAACCCCTTTGATGGTCGATTTCCCAGTGCGTCTTCCCAAGATGCAGCATCTGTTGCGCCGCGGCGCAGATCTGCACCCCCTACGGCACAAGCTTCAGCTACTCGCTTGTCTCCTGTCCGGCGATCCTTGTCAAGTCGCCATATTTCAGCAAAGGCTCAGAAATTTATCTTGGCGGCCTGGCGGCCGTCTACGCAGAGGCAATATGACTGTTATCTACGGAAATGGACCAAATTTTGTGCGCAGCGGGGTGCTGATCCCATTGCTGCATCTTTAGACATTGCCTTAGATTTTTTAGTTTCACTGTTTGAGGCCGGGCTAGAGTATAGCGCTATTAATTCTGCCAGATGTATGTTGTCTGGGCTGTTAGGGGTTTTTGAAAATATGCCATTTGGGAAACACCCCTTAGTTACTAGATTTATGAAAGGTATGTTTAATTCACGGCCGCCCCGGGCCAGGTATCAAGCCACTTGGGATGTTGATGTAGTTTTAAGGTGGTTGCGACGGTTGTCGCCTGTTCGATTTTTGTCCCTTAAGGACCTCACACTTAAGCTTGTTATGTTACTAGCTCTCACTACTGGCCAGCGGGGCCAGACGTTACATTTGTTGGACTTGGCCAACTTGGCTAAGGGTAAGGATTATAAGTTTGGATTTACTGCACCCCTCAAACATTCCAGGGCTTCTACCCCCCTTCCTGTAGTGACTCTGCGACCTTTTCCCCCAGATCGTCGCTTATGTATCCTCACTGTCATCAAGGAGTATATTAAGCGCACTGCGGTGCGCCGAAAGTCAGAAACTCGGCTGCTTATCAGTTATGTGCGGCCTCACTCCAGGGTGTCGCGGGACACCATAGGCCGTTGGATCAAGGTTGGCCTGATCCGTAGTGGTATTGACATTAGAATTTACGGGCCACACAGTACTCGCATGGCCTCCACGTCGAAAGCCCGAGATAATTCGGTCTCAGTCAAGACCATTCTTGAGTCCGCAGGATGGTCTAATGTTGGAACTTTTAAAAAGTTTTATTACCGCGCCCCTGAAAAGACTTTTCAGGAGGGTGTATTGACTGTTTGACTTGTTAGATGTCAAAAAGGGGGGGAGCATGTCTTTTGGGGCACTGCCAGTGCCAGGATGAGGACATTGATATTGTTTTTTCTGTTTAATCCGGGTTTATTGTTATTTGCCAGATTCTGGCTGGGTTATTATTAATTTTTCATATTATGTGACCTGTAAGGTTTGTATTCTGAGGTTGTGTTTTGGCCTCCTGTCATTTACCTGTTCCTGTCTGGAATAAATGCATAATGCATTTTGACTGTTACTTTGCTTTTGGAGTTATTTCATGTGGGCTCTAAAGTCTCGCGTGAACTCTTCGATGCGACACCTTGCGGTAGAATTGATGGTTATGCGAAACTTACCTGGAAGTTGAAGTATAACCGGAGTTCTACCGCAAGGTGTACAGCATCGAGAGTTTAAGCGCCCACCCAACTCCAGCTTCCACTCCCTTAAGGCCATTATGGCTTGTTAGGGGTGTACATCCACATTCATAACTCTTTAAAAATTGATGGCGCAGTGTCGCTTGTGATCTCGCTTAAACTCTCGATGCTGTACACCTTGCGGTAGAACTCCGGTTATACTTCAACTTCCAGGTAAGTTTCGCATAACCATCAATTCAGCACTTTTATGATACCCTATAAAATAACCTGACCGGCGACCACCAAACAACATGACACTTAAGGTCATTGATCAATGACGTGGTACATTACGTCTCGTCATTGTTTTCTTAATATTATTGTGTTTTTGCTTCCAGATTCCGTGAAGAGCTAGAGATAATTTCCAAAGAAGTTCAGGAAAAGAACAAAAACAGAAAGGATATTTATAAATATGAAGTCCTTGACCCAGCCCAGATTCCCAATTCCATAAGCATTTGACTGTTGGAGTGTACATAAGCGAATGAACTTTTTACACTTTACTTTGGCCGGTAGGGTGATAGAATGGTTATCAATATCCTCAGTGTAACTAACTGTTGGGATGTCATGAACTATCTATAATACGATGACATGTTACATATCATCATACAATCATACAATACAAAACAACACAAGAAATTCAGATCTCAGATCTGCCATTTCTCTGTTAGACTTTGGTGCGGCTGACATTTCATGTATAAATGCTATCCTAAATTCAGTCTGACAAAATGATAGCGACAATATTTTTGATGGTTGGTGGTTGTTTCAAATTCTCTATTGTTCATTAAATTTAATATATCGATACAAGGCTCATCATACAATATGTGTATCTAATTCACTGACACCCCCGATGGACTGGTTGAAGACAGGACCACATTCTCTGCATACAAAATATGGTATTCCTGCAAATCACGGTAGTCTTTTTCTTAAATTTCCAGTGCAAATAAAGTACACATCAAAACAGACAATTGCTTGGATTTTCTGAATTTTTTGGAGACAATATATATGACCATCAAACAAGTAGGCATGTAGGGAGGCACTCGTAACTATTAGGTATGAGTTGTTACAGCCGATTGACTACCAAATCACGTAACCCTGCTTAATCTGCATCACTCCCCAGGAATTGACAAATCTTTTCTAAAATTTTTGACCATAAAATCACTGCCCACTTTATTCTGAAAGTCTTTCACTTCATACTCAAGATTTTTTAACATGAATCTCGTGCAAATTCATCGAAAAAAAAAATCCTGAAAAATTACAAAATTTACTCCATATGCGGGACCTTTTCCTTGTCCAGCACAGATACTATTACAAGGGGGTAGCAATCCTATGTGTCATCCAAAAGACATCCAGGTAAGATTTTGCTAATGAAGGCTCACCGAAAAATTTTGGATTCCTATTCGTTGTTCCAACCAATGCAGGCAAAGACCTTCAGTGGAGCAGGCCTGAGCCATAGCCACTCAGCAGTCAGCACATATAAAAATTCAAGCCATTTTACCCCTACTACTGACGCTCCAGACGTCCATAGATAAACTAATTCTGCTTCTATAGACGTCTGGGAGCAATTGCTTCTCCAGGTCTACTGACAGTCTGGAGTAGTACATTTTACACCATTTACTGAAACTCCAGACACTAGTACTTAAAACAATTGTGCTTATTATGGACGTCTGGAAACATACTATTTTCTGTGTTTACAGACAGTCTGGAGTAGTATATTTTACACCAGTTACTGACACTCCAGGCACCAGCACTTCAACAAATTTAAATGTCTGAGTGTGTAAGCAACACAAAGTAAAAGATACAGAATGTTTGTAAACACCAGATTTGTGTAATAGCCGAACATCTGTAAGCAGCGATTTCAGTGTGACCACTAAAAATATCAGCGTCAGTAGATGAATAAATAGCATATTAAGATATAGACTGTCTGTATGTGACAGCTTTTTACAGCAACTGGACGTCTGTTGGCAGCAATTTTGCTTTGATCATTGAATATATCAGCATCAGTAGATGAGTCAGTAGCATGAGATACAGACGTCTCTAAGTGCCAGATTTGTGGAAACACTAGACGTCTGTTAGCAGCCATTCAGCTTTGACTACTGAAAATATCAGTGTCAGTAGATTAGCCAATAGCACGAGATACAGACGTCTGTAGGTGCTAGACTTGGTGGTACACTAGACGTCTGTTAGCAGCCATTTAGCTTTGACTACTGAAAATATCAGTGTCAGTGGATTAGATGTCTGTAAGTGCCATATTTGTTGCATACAATGTAACTAGACGTCTAATAGCAATCATTTACCTATGACTACTGAAAATATCAGTGTCAGTAGATGCATGAAAAATATGTTAACTAGACCCTCAGTAAGCAACCAGTTGATGGTCCTACCAAGACATCTAGAGAAACAGAATAGTTCAATGCCACTGACGTTATGGACGTCTGTAAGGGACCTCTTTTCCCTTGGTTTTTTAGCTCGTTGCAACCTAGCAGAACGTTCACAGAGTCAAACGTTTCAGTGCGATATTTTGACTTTCCAGTATATTTGGTCTTTCAAATAGTTGGATGGACAGTTAAGTGGATATTTCAGTCAGGTGAAGTTGGCTCCCTGGATTTGGCTCCCTGGCAGCTCCCTGGTAGCTCCCTGAGAAAGTGAAGATAGCTCCCTGAACTAGCTCCCTGGCAGCTCCCTAGGAGCTCCCTGGAAATTGTGAACCTGGCTCCTTGAACTAGCTCCCTGATGGCTCCCTCACAGCTCCCTGGAATTTTAAACTGAAAATAACCCCAGCATGGGGGCTACTCACTTGATGCTGATTATCGTAAAAGCTCATCCATACAGGGAGAAGTGCCACCAAACCAGTCATTGTCGGTGATGTCATTTCTGATAGTCTAAAAACCTTACTTGGCCATGTTAATGATAATGACTAGTAAGTGACTAAATTTTTTTTAACAGGGTACCTGCTTTTTTAATGCATTTGTATACAATTATGTTTAATCTACATTGTATGTATTATTTTATTTGAAGTCGTATACCATCAAATACAATTGGAAATGCAAGTGTTAAACTTCTGTACGACTGTACAGTGGTAATAAAAGAAGAAGATGAAGAAAGAGAGAAAAAAAATAGAGACAGAGTAAAAAAAGTGCCCAAATCCAAAATATATGAAAGTCCAAATTCATATTTTTTCAGTCTCAAAGCCCAAAATCATGACCTTTCAGTCTAAAAACTAAAACAGTAAAAATCTGTACAATGGATTAAATGTTGAAAAAATTGTCAATAAGTTGTCAATCAAAGAGCCTCACAGCAGTGTAACCTATCTACCTATCTATCTACCTATCTATCTACCTATCTATCTATCTATCTATCTATCTATCTATCTATCTATCTATCTATCTATCTATCTATCTATCTATCTATATCAATAAAATATGACCTTATTGTGTTGTTTATCCACCTTTTTTTTTTAGTTGTTCTTGTTAACTCAGTTAACATTGTTGATAACTTGCCAAACACTGGTGACAGATCGTTCAGGGAGCTGCCAGGGAGCTGCCAGGGAGCCAGATCCAGGGAGCCAACTTCACATTGGTGGGCCCTGGGGAAGCTGGCTCCCTGAACCAGCTCCCTGAACAGCAAGTTTTTCAGATGAATTTGGGAAAGTGTTAATTCAGGTAGGAGAATTTGAATAAATTTACACTTCCACAATGTGATACGAAACTGAAAGCCACATCTAATCAGGCATGTTCATCGAAAGAGTTGTAAAGATTAAGTTCTCTGGATTCTAAATAGCCTACCTGTCAATGGGAAATATATGAGCAAGTAAAGTAAATTGTAAAAATTCTGGTTATCTTTTCATGATTGTTGTATATTCACATTCGTGGTGGCGCTACCTTCTAGTACTCAGTTACGAGCGCCCTCTTGTGTATTATCTATGACGTTAATAAAACGCACTTCCGCCCAGACTCAAAGCACGAGGTTGTCGTCTGTTCTAAAATGGCTTTGAATGCTAGTCATTTAGCCTGTGAAACGCCCAACACAGCATGGTGTCATATCGTGGGATGTATCAGTATGATGCAGTAGGACCCCTAGAAGAAATTTAACCGGAATACGGACGAAAAAACGTTGGCTGAAGCTGCAATTCCACCTCCGAAATTTGATGCAAGCACACCAAACGCATGCTCTGCATGGCGGGACTACAAAGATGACTTTGAAAACTACATTGTGGCTGCTGGATTCGCAGAAATTGCAGACGTACGGAAGATTGCACTGTTGTTAAATGGTATGCCAACTCACTACAGAAAAACAAAGAAGAATTTTGGATACACAAATCAAGGTGATGCTAATGTTTATGCCACTGTATTGACAAAATTTGATGAACACTTTGAGCCGAAAAAACTAGTAAAACTAGAAATCAGAAAATTTGATGAGACCTATCAAGAAGCCAATGAAAGTATAAGTGACTATGTGGCCAGGCTGAGAGAGGCAGCGACTCACTGTAATTTTGGAACAACGTTAGATGTTCAACTAGGAAAACAGTTGTCACTGGGTGTTAGATCAACAGCACTGAAGGAAAATTATGGTCCGAGGACTTGACGTTGACCCAGGTGATCGAAAAATGCTACCTGCATGAGCAACGTGAAGAGTCAAGACAAATGCTCAAGTCACATCCACCGAGTCAAAGTCAGAAAGAAGTCAATGCATTTTCAAGTCAATGCATTTTCAAGAAGTCGAGGCAGAAGCCGAGGACAAGGATATTTTCGAGGACGAGGCCAATACCAGAAGCAAGACAGACGCGAAGATAGACGTCCAGACAGACGAAGCGAAGGAGACAGACGCGAAGACTCACGTTTTCGAGGCCGAGATAGACAATCGTACAACCAAGATAGACAATCGTACAACCGAGATAGACAATCGTACAACCGAGATAGACAATCGTATGATCGATCGCACAACTCCAAGCGACAAGATTCAACTCGTTCATCATGTTCGTATTGTGGAAAGAGTCATCCAACCAAGAGATGCCCTGCTTATTTCGCAACTTGTGGATTTTGCCACAGAAAGGGACACTTTGAGACTGTTTGTAGAAAGAAAAATGTGCACGCATTGGAACAGAACTATTATGACTATGACAATGATTTTGATGACAATGATGATTATGATCTTGTACCAAATTTTGATTCAATGAATATTTACGCACTTGGTGTAAATGATGTTAGCAAAACTGACACATGGTCTGTTCTTCTACGTACTCCTTATGAGCAAGGTCGAGGAGCAGTCAAGATGCATATTGACACACAGGCACAATGCAATGTATTATGTTTGAAAACATTTGAAAGAATGTCAGAGAAAGCTCCTGTGAAACTTAGAAAGTCAGTTAGTACTATTGGTGCTTTTGGAAATTCAATTGTCACTCCTGTTGGTCAAACTACTTTTGAAATTGTACAAAAGAATGGAAAATTGTACTCATTGAATTGTGAAGTGATTGATGCTGATGTACCGAATATTTTAAGTGCTGTAGACAGCCAGAAGCTAGGTTATGTCAAGCGTGTGTATTCCAATCAGGTCAGAAACAAAATGTCAAAAGTCAAAATGTCAAATTGTGAAAATGTCAAAGTTGACGTGTCAAAGAATAGGCCTACTAGTGCTACTATTGATGTACCTGAAATTGAGAAAGTGCCAAAGAGTGTCTTGAATGTTGTAAATCAGTATTCAGATAGATTTCCTACAGATGGAATAGGTAAAATTCCTGGAAAGTGGTCTTTACATTTAGATCCTGATTACAAGGAAGGTCCAATTGCTCATGGTCCTAGACCATTACCTACAGCATTACAAGAAGCTACAAAAGCTCAGTTAGACTATTTAGAGAAGCATGGTATAATAGCCAAGGTGCCGAAGGGAGTTCCAACTCCGTGGTGTAGCCAATTACATGTTGTTCACAAGAAGGATGGAAAATCAGTCAGAATTTGTATTGATCCGAAGTTTCTGAATAGAGCTTTACTTAGAGAGTACCACCCGTTAAACACTTTAGAACAGGTCTTGACAAAGACTCATGGAAGTAGGTACTTTAGCAAGTTAGACGCTAACATGGGTTACTACCAGTTACAGCTAGATTATGACAGTCAGCTTCTTACAGCTTTTCACACACCGTACGTGGGGTAGGTATATGTATGAGAGACTACCTATGGGAATCAAGTCAGCCCCAGAGTTATTTCAGAGAGCGATGGAAGAAATTCTAGTAGACATTCCTAATGTCTCAGTGATTTTTGATGATATTCTCATCCATTCGAACACTTTGTCAGAACACGAGATTGTATTGAAACAAGTCTTAGAGCGAGCCAGAGCTAATTGTATGACTTTCAGATTGAGTAAGTGTATGTTCGCACAGTCAGAAGTCGAGTATACAGGTCATATTTTGACGGCAGATGGAGTTAAACCGTCACCTGACAAGATTAAGCCAATTGTTGAAATGTCACAGCCGAGTTCCAAAGAAGAGCTTAGAACATTCTTAGGAATGGCAACGTACCTGTCCAAGTACATTCAGAATTTTTCTCAAATTACTGATCCGTTGAGACAAGTTCTTAGGCAGACTAGAGACAAGTCAGGCAAATTAGAAAGTTTCAAGTTTGGTTCAGCACAAGTCCAAGCTTTCGAGAAGTTGAAGACTTGCTTATCTTCTTCTCCAGTGATGCGATATTACTCGCAAGATGAACCAGTGATCTTATCATGTGATGCTTCTAGTTATGGATTAGGTTCTGTAATTTTTCAGTCAGGACAGCCAGTAGCTTATGGATCAAAATCGCTTACAAGTGCCGAGAAAGCTTATGCACAAATAGAGAAAGAGCTCTTAGCTATTGTCTTTGGATGTAGAAAATTTCACCTTATTCTGTATGGTAGAACGTTCAACGTAGAAACTGATCATTTACCGTTGTTACGTATCTTTGAGAAGCCTTTGTCACAGATTCCTTTGCGTTTGCAGAAGATGATTCTGAAACTGCAACCTTACAGCTTTAAGTTAGTAAGCAAGACTGGTAAAGAAATTCCAGTTGCTGACGCTTTGAGTCGAGCTCCAATCAAAAATGAGCTACCAGGATTAGTTGACGACATGGCAGACTTACAAGTTTGTGCTTTTGAAGTCAGAACAATTTCATCATTTTCTCCTGAGAAATTGAAAGAATTACAGGATTCTGTTAGAAATGATCAAGCATTACAAATGTTGATTGATGTAGTCAGATCAGGATGGCCTTCAGAAAGAAGCCAATTAGATGAACTAGTTAAACCATTTTGGGATGCTAGAGAGGAACTTACTGTCTATGATGGTATTTTGTTTAAAGGCGAGAGAGTAGTCGTACCTCTAGTGATGCAGAATGCTATGTTGACTCTATTGCATACTAGTCATCAGGGAATGGTTAAAACAAAACAACTAGCCCGTGATACATTGTTTTGGCCAGGAATGAACAAGCAAGTAGAGGACATGATTTCTAAATGTTCAGTATGTCAAGCCGCAAGGGCACAACAACAAAAAGAGCCAATGTTGAGTTTTGAGGTTCCGAAGCTTCCTTATGAGATTGTATCTGCAGATTTGTTTGAAATCGATGGAAATATGTTTCTTGCTACTTTTGATCATTATTCAGGTTATTTGGATGTTGATGAACTGAAGAGAAATAGTTCTTCTTATGCAGTTATCCAATGTTTGAAGAGAATCTTTGCTCAGCATGGAATTCCTCAGTTGTTGATTTCTGATAATGGTCCACAATTCAGTAGTCGTGAATTTGCACAGTTTAGTAGAACTTGGGAATTTTCGCACAGAACAGTTAGTGCTCGTTACCCTCAAGCAAATGGAATGGCAGAGAAAGGTGTTCAGATAGCGAAGAGTTTATGGCTTAAAGCTAAGGAAGATAGAACTGATCCTTACATAGCTTTGCTAGACTACAGAAACACCCCCAGAAATTCAGTCTTAGGATCGCCAACTCAAAGACTTATGAGTAGAAGGACTAGGACTAGATTACCCGTTTCCCATTCACTTCTAGTACCAAGTGTACTCCCCCCTCCAATCATTCAACAAGCGTTGTCAAATGAGAGAAAGCTTAGCAAATCTCACTATGATCAACATGCTAAAGACCTCCCAAACTTAGAACCTAATGACACAGTTAGAGTTCGCAAGGATAAGTCATGGGTGCCAGCTAAATTGTTAGCTCCAGATGTAGACAAACCAAGGTCTTACAGAGTATTGACTCCTTCAGGTCATGTACTGAGTCGTAATAGAAGACATTTGCTCAGAACCAATGAACGTGATCAATTTGAGAATGCTAGAATGAATTTTGAATTTCAAAGAAATGATTGTGATGTGAACGTGAACTTGCCAAATCAAAATGAAAATTAAGTGAGAGAGAGAAGACGATCAATTGTCAATCAGTCCAATGAATCAAATCAAACTTATCAATCAAATCAATCAAATAATCAAACTGTGAATGAACGTCCTAAACGTACTCATAAAATGCCAGAGAAGTTTAAAGATTTTGTATTAGCTTAACTGTGAATGATTAAATTGTTGTATTGTATGTTTAAATGGATTAAGTGTCAAATGACTTTTATGTGTTGAAACTTAATGGAATTAAGTTGTATAATTGACCATTTCAATTATTAGAGTTAAGAAATTGAATTCATTAGACAATTGTGATTTAATGAACTTTCATGATTGATATGGACTTTAATGAAAGATGAACTTTCATGTTTGATGGACTTTATAAATGATGGACTTGAATAACCATTTATGGTTCTCATGTGATTTTAAAATTTAAGGTTTTCATGTGAAACGTTAAGAATTCTCATGTGATTAGATTAAAGCTTTATTACGATAAGGTTCATAAGAACAACTTATAATTTGTAAGTTCAAGTTAACAATTTGTAAAGGGTTTACAATTAGTAAAAGTTAACAATTTGTAAAAGGTTAACAATTTGTAAAATGTTTACAGTTTGTAATTAAGTTTACAGTTTTGAAAAGTTAACATTTTGTGGTAAAAGTTAACATTTTGTAAAAGAAGGAAGATGTTGTATATTCACATTCGTGGTGGCGCTACCTTCTAGTACTCAGTTACGAGCGCCCTCTTGTGTATTATCTATGACGTTAATAAAACGCACTTCCGCCCAGACTCAAAGCACGAGGTTGTCGTCTGTTCTAAAATGGCTTTGAATGCTAGTCATTTAGCCTGTGAAACGCCCAACACAGCAATGATGGGGAATTTAATTTTTTCAACAGACTTTTGTGATCCATGTGGGTGGTAAATTATTTTAGAAATTCATTTTAATATTCATTTGATTGTTTTAAAAGAGGCAATTCTCTCACCCATAAAATTTATTAGGTGTGGCCTAAAATCACTTTAAAACAGCAAAGTATGAAGTCTTAAAATCAAGGTAGATTTAAATTGTCATTGTATACAAACGCATTAAGAAAGCATGTTCACCGACATATCACAGTTAAAGAAGTTTAGTTACATGCTGGTCATTATAAGGCATTAGAGAGGTGGTCTTTTAGGGGGGCAATTCACAATTGGCCCAATGGAGCTTTCTGCCCGAATTTTTCAAATCTTTGCCCTAATTCAACATTTGTCAATTTTGAAGGTTACCGGATTTTTAGGGGGGCAGCTGCCCCTGCCGCCCCCCGCTCCCCTCCCCCCGGTTTCTACACCTATGCTCATTATCATTAAAATGAACAAGTACGGTTTTAAGAATGTTCACAAAGCCATCTCTCCGTTTAAACCAGGGCCCACCCCCCGGCCCCCCCCAGCACTTTCTGGATCTGCCCCCGTCATATATAAAGAAATATAATTTTATGTGTGCATAATTATGGACAATTAAATTGGTCTAAAGAAAGTCATAAGTTAAGTCATGTATTGTCTCCATGTGAATTATTTTGCAGTTCATTCTTGTGTAATTTCAATTTGTTCACGACCTCTTGTTCAGGGAGCTGCCAGGGAGCTGCCAGGGAGCCAGATCCAGGGAGCCAACTTCACATAGGTGGGCCCTGGGGAAGCTGGCTCCCTGAACCTGCTCCCTGAATAGCAACATTTTCTGATCAATAGATATGCTGACACTTGATAAATTACATGGTGATACAAAATGAGAAGCCAAATACAATTTATGAAGAAGACCTTAAGTTAGGCCTAGTCGCTGAAGGACTTGAAGGAGCTGTGATGATGGATTTCTCTGGATTTTGAATCTCACCCAATGAGGAAATATGTAATAATTATTTGAAAGCAGAGTGAATTTCTTAAACTCTGAACAAAATTTTATAGGACATTTATGGAAATTGTATAGTTCTTTTAAACAATAAAGAAGTGCACAAGAACCTGATTCCTGGTTACAACTGAAAAGTTTGTTTAAAAAGCTGAGGGAACTTTTTCAAGCACAAAGAAATTGAAGGAAATATATGTAGTTTGGTTGCATCAAGAAAAGTTTTTCTCTCCTGCGAACCCATCCTTCCTTCCTTTCCAAATTCACTTCTTTCTCTTCTTCAGCTGCTTTTGAGTCTACATTCTCTCATTCTTTATCCATGTACCATCAGGTACATTGATTAAAGAAATGTAGATTAGAAATCAAAATTGCACTTTATTTTAATTATTTGATCATGATCATTTTTGCTGTGACTTACCTTCGAAAATGAAGAGATACATGATATTTTAGGCTTATTTCACAAAAATGCATTAAAAGAGCAGGTACCCTGTAAAAACAATTTAGTCATTTACTAGTCATTATCATTAACATGGCCAAGTAAGGTTTCTAGCCAATTCGAAATGCTGTCACCGACAATGACTGGTTTGGTGGCACTTCTCCCTGTATGGATGAGCTTTTACGATAATCAGCATCAAGTGAGTAGCCCCCATGCTGGGGTTATTTTCAGTTAAAAATTCCAGGGAGCTGTGAGGGAGCCATCAGGGAGCTAGTTCAGGGAGCCAGGTTCACAATTTCCAGGGAGCTCCTAGGGAGCTGCCAGGGAGCTAGTTCAGGGAGCTATCTTCACTTTCTCAGGGAGCTACCAGGGAGCTGCCAGGGAGCCAAATCCAGGGAGCCAACTTCACCTGACTGGATATTTCAGGATATTGTCTCAAACAATGACGTCGTTGGTGTCACACTTCTGGGGAAAAGCACGGGTATGTTGTCAATATTCTTCAGTCAATGAAAGGAAACGACAACATCAACATCAACTTGAGTGCATCCTTTCCTAAACTAGGGTGGAACTTACAGGTCCACAAATGACAGAAAAGGCAGTAGACTTGGAGGCGGGGACACCTTTGGCACCATTCCCTCCCCCCCCCCCACTTTTTGAGACAATCCGCCACGTCTGAATGACAGCCAATTGCAAAATCATTTAGCCTTCGATGGTTGTCAGTACTTTCAGTCTCATTGAATAACATAGAGAGAGTCCAGGTGATATGGAAAATTATTTTCCAAAGTTTCAAGCAAACTAGAAGATTTCAGTAAATAGAAGGGCTTAAAAAGACATAACAATAGGACTGTAGGCGTAAGTTAAAATATTGTTGACTTATAACAGTATCGTCACCTCACTTGTGCTATGCCCGATTCAAGATCCAAAATGCCTCAGACAATTGCAGCTGCAACAGGAGGGAAACTTTTATTTATAGTAAAGCCAATATTAATATTTTCAGCAGGCTCAGATACTTCTTGTTGATTCCAGTAAGCTCTCTTTGCATAATTATACAAATTATGCGCTAATGATAAAATAATCTTTGAAACCAGCTGCTCACATTGAAGTGACTGTATCCATCGATAAGTATGTACTACTAAGCTCCACCGTGACCTTATTGATATATTGAGGTGAGAATTAAATAAAATATATTCTATTCTATTCTATAAATGACATTCTCTCTTTAGTTATTGTTGCAAATATAGATTTAATGCCATGACAAAGTAAACAAAATCAGTGTGACCTAACATACGCACTGCCATTTTGCCAAAAATAGCTGACATAATACCTCATAACTTCTGATTACAGGGGATCTGTCTTTCATATTTAAAATCACAACATCCAACATAGGACAACAAACTTTAGAAGAGGACGATCATGGGGAATGAGTTGTCCTCTTTGTTTGGCAAGAGATTCCAGGTCAGTGTCACTACAGGCGATCTCAAAGGAGCCGGAACTGACTGCAATGTCTACTTGATACTGTACGACGAATATGGCCAGTCGACCAGCTCACTGAAGCTGGACAAAGCCTTCCATGACGATCTAGAACGGGGAAAGACGGATGAATACACGGGGCCGAGATGTGACACTGACTTCGGGACTGTGTCAGAAATTGAGATCTGGCGGGATGACTCTGGGCTGTTTGCACCGTGGTTTTGCAACGTAATAATTGTTAGAGACAACCACACCGGACAGAGTCAAGCCTTTCCAGTACAAAGATGGGTCAAGGCAGGAGTCCACTACAAGATCCCTGCAATACACACGACACTGCCCCAGTTTGACAAGTACCCTGACATCAGAGTCGAGGAACTGCATGATAAAAGGAAGGCATATGAGTATGCCATCAGGATACCAGGTCTTCCAGTACAGGTTAGAGAAATTGTAAATTTTATTTTTTAAGCCACTTTTTACATGATTTATCATTTTCAACCCATCTGTGATGGAAAAGAATTTTCTGAGCTTTAGGAATGAGCGGTCCTCAAAGCCCGGCATCCAATCACACAATCTCTCCTGACAAAAAAAATCTAGCATTTACATCAATTTTGTATCTTTGATTACACTGAACTGTTTGTTAACTCATTTTCGTGTTTGATGAAAACAACAAAGATTACAACTGAAACATTGGTAGTCAATTATAAGCCAGTATTTCAAGATTACTCCGTAAGGGGGGATTATTGAAGGCAAACTTACAAAAAAAAATAAAAAAAATAGGGAATAGAAGGAATGGTCGTATGAAGCTGAAAGTAGGTAAATTTATAGATCTAGCGGCCCAGTGTGCAAAATGACAGGGGTCCGATAGTCCTGACTACCAGAAAAAGGCTTTGGACGAGAGAAATTTTACTAAAAAATAGAAAATCACCATGTTACTTTGCATACCTTTCAAGTTCGGACTAGGGCTTTCTGAAAGCCATTTCTCACACTGATCTAGCCTATTGTAATATTGCCACCAAGTTGTGGACCGTTTGAGCAACCCTTCTGGGTGTGATGCTGCACAAAATGTCAATTTTCAATCATTCCTAACCTCAGCAATGGGGTTGGTAGTCTTGCCTACCTAATCTCTGAATACAAGATACCTGCAGTTCCTGACACCCATGTGGCCTGGAATGGCGATCAGTGACTGGGGTCACCATTTACCCCAGGGACAAGGGTTCATGCAATCTCAGGCAAGGGCAGTCTTAAAATAGAACACTTATTGTTGAAACCTTCGGAACCTTCCTTCCTTACCATATAGCTGAGTACGCAAATCTTTACAGTACATGAACTATTCTTGTTTCTTAATTCATTTTCACATTTCAAAAGAATAGCCACAATTTTTCAATAATGATCCTTTGTTTCATACTAAGAAATACTTGTTTTCATCAAATACCCCAGGTCGCTAAACTCCCAGAAGACGAAAATTTCTCGGAAGCATATCAGGTAACTTCAAATCTTTTTCATGCTCATTAAATGACATATTTTCCATCTCACTCATATCTTAATGAAGTAGAGTGGTTTTTTTTTCTCGTTTTGCTCATTTCAGTCGAATATTGCTTCAATGAAGCTGGACTTGCTCGTAACAAGCAAATTGACAAAATTTCAAGTGAGAAGAAAATGGCTGTTTATGGACGACATTAAAGATCTGTTTAAGTCCGATTCATTTCCTATTCCAAGGGTAAATACACATTTTACGCATACTAAACTGCTTTTGTTGGACTCTGAAACAATTATCTAATATTACGGGTAATTTAATCATTTCAAACATGTTCTATTCAGGGGATGAAATATTATGAAGATGACCTTTGGTTCGCAGCTCAACGATTGGTGGGATGTAACCCAAACAGGATTACTCTGTGCAAGGCCATACCAGAAAAGTAAGACAGTGACACAAAATTTTCAGAGATCAAGATGTTATAGTACATGAATCCCTGTCAAACAGGTCTTACATCACGTTTTTTCAAGCTTTCATAAAGATGGTATTTGACACCTGGGAGTGTTTTTGGAAGACCCCTCAACATATGCATTAAGGTGGCTCGCTACTCGTGCCAAGTGGTTGTGAGCGCACATTCACGCGCAGCCAGGCAGGCCCTATCTATCGTAACGTCACCACATCAGCTCAGCTCCACTGAGACATTTTCAGCATCATTTTAAATTCTGATAATTCTATGCGGCGGCCGCTTCGTTTGCCATTTGCGCCACTTCTGTTAGGGTTAGAGACTTCTTGTTTGGAGCATTAGATGCGCTATGAAGATGACTATGACCAGCCAGAATTTCAGCTCTCTACTCTTAGTAGAAAATTTTTGCAGGCAATTTTCGGCAAGCTAGTCTAGTTTCTCATAAATGACTCTGTAAGACAAATAAATGTTTATATCAATTTCCAGGCCCGTAGGGCCATATGTCAGTATTATTATATTGTTCCTTACTTCATTTGGGATCAAATGAAATAGAAATAAAAAAATCCTATCTCGTCCTTTTTTTTTAGCGCTATGTGTCAAAAAAATAATAAAATTTTCAAAATGATAACTTCTGATCCGAACCACCAGAAAAGTTCAATAAACTTAATATATCTTTCTGGAATTTTAATCAGCTTTTCCATAAAACTGTCCTCTTTGATTCCATGCTTCATTTGATAACATAGGATGAATGGCCACTGAATGGCAGGGAAAACTTCACAGTAAAAAAATTAAGAAAAAAATTGAGTTTTCCAGGTTTGCGTGGACTGACTTTCTTTTACATAACCTCAAATATTTTGAAAGAAAGGCTGGTTGCGACCACTTTTGTTTATATATCCTTGCTATAAACTATATTCTGCATCATTTTAAACTATTTTTAAGAAATCCTATCTTGGAAAGTTCACGAGTATCGAGCCACCTTAAGGTTGATGTTTGTGTCAGTCAGTGTAGTGCCTTTTAAAATTGCAATAAACATGTTTTTTTTCCTAAGCTTCAGGTTTTACTGGCCTAATTGGATATCGACAATTGATATTAAAAAAACATTTTCCCAACCCAAATCTGCAAAAACTTTGATAAATAATAATGACAATGTCAATTGAGACAAATCACACTTTTTGGTAAAATTAGCCCGATGGCTACAGCAGTACAATGTACAACTGACTTTATATAAATTAATGTTTTAACTTGTAAGTGTGAAATAAATGCTTTTATACTGACTTATTCTTTCACAGGTTACAAGTGACTGATGAGATCTTGGGACCACTCTTGGATGGCATAACTTTGGCTAAAGCTCTGGAGGAAAAGAAACTTTTTGTAGTTGACCACAAGATTGTCGAGGGTTTGCCAGTGACCCACAAGGAAAAAGGGGTGCATAGTTCAACTTTTCTATTATCATTTTTTAATATTACACCCTTTGCAATACATACAAAGTCGAAAATTACCGATTGATTGACTATTGAACTTGATGCCAGATGGTTATCCGACAACAACGAAGTCATGCTTCCAGCTTCAAGTCACAACTTGGGCAATTAACCAATCACGAAAAGCCCTCCGGATTATTTTAAAGATGACATTATCTGAGCAATTAAAGCAGTCCTTTACAATAAAGTATAATAATAATGTAGAGACTTGGCCTATTCACACTCCTTGATTTCATTAGTCTTTATGTTATTTATTGTCAAGTTTCCAGAGCGTAAATAGTCTCTAACTGTACATATCTATTAAAGAAAGAATATGATTGATTTGTATCAGTGTTTACAATTTCTATCTTACAAAGTGAAATCATATTTGATTTTTCAGCTACCAGCTCCCATAGCCTTGTTCTACCTTGACAAGAAAAAGGAGTTTCGGCCAATCGCAATCCAACTAAAGCAAGAACCGGAACCAGAGAACCCTGTAAGTGACTGGTAAAATTTAATAACATGGTTGAAAAGAAATTGAAAGCAAATTTCCAAATTGGGTCTTCAGAAACATTTTCATAGGAACTCCTGATATGAGTTTCTTTTGTATATTGTTCACATTTTATGACAAAATTACACATTATTTACATTGGTATGACAACATTTTATCTGGGTAGATGCACAAAATATCAATGAAGAAAGTTTTAGAATTACTATTTTATTTTCCCATACCTATAAATTTAGGTTTACCTACCAAGTGATCCCAAAAATCTTTGGATGGAGGCAAAGATGTGGTTCAACCTGGCAGATGCCATGATTCATCAATCCATAACTCACTTAGGTAAGACCTGATCTGTTATTTTATAAACTTTTTATATATATATGTAAAACATGATTCTGATATACCTTTGTTTTCTCATCTGATATATTGGTGAAATTTCATTTATGAATATAAACTAAATAATATAAGAAGAAAATTTTAAGCGTCTTTAAAGTTTGTACTGATTCAATGATTTCTGTGTGAAACTACCTGGTGTATAAATTTCATACTTTAAAAAATGTTCGATTTTAGGCTTGACCCATCTTCTACATGAGGGAATTTGTGTTGCAACCAACAGAAATATTGCTCTCAACCATCCAGTCTTCCGACTTCTAGCTCCCCACTTCTTATTCCTTCTGGCAATCAATTTGTGAGTATATAATCATACAAGCAACGTCATATACATCATATTCATTGACCAATAATTTTGTTAGCAAGAAAATTAAAAAAGATATAGTTTTAACTTACTGCTAACAAAATCCACAGCTATTCAACAAAATCGGACTTGATTTACAGGCACAACATTGTTTGAACAATGTATATCATAATAAAATGTTATGCCGTCTGGAGCACAAACATTGAAACATCGTCAAACAATGAATACCAATTTACAATATACCGTTATAAAAATACCTGGGTTGCCCATGTCAAATAAACTGAATTTCAGAACATTTCCCACCTCACCAAGTGACCATTTTAATTTTTTTATTTAAAAACCGAAAGATGAATCGGAAACATGGCAGTGTGCAAAATTTTAGTTGAAAATGAAAGATCACTAAAACAGAGCAGAAATGGTAAAAAAGGCTAATATTGACATATTTTGCTAAGATAATATCTGTACATTGATTGAAAACAAGGCCATAAAACTGGATCAGTATATTCATATTCGCTATATGTAGCAATAAACATTGTTTAAGCCAATATAGACATAGCAGCTTAGACACGCTGCTTTAAATTTTGTTACACTATCATCAAATGAGATTCATCATCAAAACATTTTCAATACGTAAGAAAACATAAGTCAGGGTGTCCTACAAATATAAAAAGGAAGAAAGATACAGAGCAGAGGATGAGTCCAAGAAAAAACTACAAGTAAAATCTGGTGATTTTTTTTTTTGTTAAAGGACTTACTTTTAAGTCATTAACCAAACATTTTATGTTTTCAACTAAATGTCTAACTTCTGTCCTTATTTTTTTGTCCTCATTTTTTTAGTCAGTGACAGCTAACACGTCATGCGTAAGAAAGTTGTAAAAAATTTACAAAAACACCAGACAGTAAAGTCCACAAAGACCCAAACAGTAGGGCGAGTCATTGCCGAGTCATATTGTCATTTTGAAATTTTCATGCAAATTCAAGAAGGCCAGGTGTATTCATATTGTCCCATAATCAATTTCGGTGAAGATATATTGAAAAATAAGACAAGCCCGCTTTTGATATTTTCAGTGCTTCAGACAAAATCTAAAATTTTTAAAAATTTTCACAAAGCAGGTGCTGCTAGTGTCAACAATAACAAAAATTGTTATTTTTGGCCATTGTTCCTCCTTTGGAAAGAGATTCGCACTAATTGGCACCGGAACAAACCAAAACTTTTTTTGTTTCAGTCGAGCACTGGCTGTTCTCATCAGTCCAGATGGTTGGGTTCAGAAGACAATGGCTATTGGAGTTAAAGGACTTGCTGTCCTCTTAGACAGAGGGTATGGATACATTTCATGCTCTGATCATTTCTGGAAAATGATGTTAATATCTATATTCTTCAACAGTGAGTAAGTTTAAATGTCTGACAAATCCTAAAATTTTTTCAACATAGATTGAAAGACTATGACTATGACATAAACGGCTGCTTCCCTGAAGAAATCAAGGCTCGTGGGGTGAGTTTCAAATATTTTTGTAATGCAAAAATATGTTACCCTTACATTTGTTAAAATTCATATAATACACAACATCAGTTCCAACCATTTGAAAGACAACATAAATTCATTTTTATAAGCAAGATTACATTTTGATTAGAAACTTTTCACCTTTCCAGCTTGACAGCCCAGATGTCTTGCCGGAGTACCCCTACAGAGATGACGGAATCCAAGTCTACAACGCTATCCAAAACTATGTGTCCAGAGTGCTCACCCACTATTACGGTAATATAAAAATGCTGACTTACTATTTATAAACACCTCCGTGTTATATTCTTCATCTTTATTTTCTATAGATTTTGCATTATGTCTTGCACAGACAGTCCAGAAAAGCTGAAGAATGATTGGGAAGTTCAAGCGTGGGGTAAAGAATTAACCGCCCCAAGACCTACTGGTGTAGGATTGAAGGCAAGTCTTGTTCACCATACAACATTATTAAATATTACATACAGACGCATAAGGCAGGTGGATTTTTTTTGGGGGGGGGAGCAACATTTGCAAGAATTTAAGGAACCAAATTTTATACCATGTCCATTGTCTTGTCCAATGAATTAGCTAGGAAACCCCTGTTCTAAATAATATTTATTTGATCATCTGCCTAAATTTTTCATTGTCCTTACTCGAATTGGGCCTTTTCTCAAAGGTTTTTCCGATACGACAATAATGACATGTCATATACAGTTCATTCACTCAATTAAAAGCCACCTCCCCCCTGCAAATGGAAGCTCATCTTGTATAGAGGCATTGGGAAGGCTCCAAATATATAATTATGAAGGCCTCCTTTGCATAAAGTCCGGCAGTCTTTCTTGTGAGCAAGGACCTTGAACATGAATTGTGAAAGTCAGCAGATGATTTAAATGGTGCTAAATCCTGTTAAGTGATTGTAATCGCTTACATTGTGATTGTTACATTAGTATGTCTTTCTTTAGAACCATTTCATCATTAGAAAAATATCTTTGGAGTCCGAAGAGTAACAGTATTCCCACCCTTGAATAAAGGCCCGATCAAGCTCTTATCACGTAAACATGGCAGTTACTTAAGGAAAAATATCAATATACAGGTATTCTATTATTTAATTACTAATCATTGAAATGACCTATATTATCAATTTTTAATTGCAGGGAATCCCCAATGGTGGTGCATTTGAAACAATTGCAGAACTTACCAAGACTGTAACAAGTATAATTTTCAACTGCAGTGCCCAACATGCTATCCATTTCAAACAGTACGATGAGTACGCCTTCCCAGCCAACTATCCCATGACGCTTCATGGAAAAATACCCACAAGCAAGGTAAATTAAACATATTTAGAGCTCTTTGCAGATTGGCCGTCCATTGAAAAAATTAATTTTCTTCTTTTCAATTTGCTAACTGGCTTCGCCACGTCATTCACAGTTATCTATTGGACAGTGTTGGTTTCCTAATCTTCTTATTAGATGAATACCTTTATTCATTTAATTAGTTTGTTTATTGACGCCTATGCTGCAAGATATGATATGCACTAGGGTGGGACTGGCGCCCCAATGTTTGCGGATCAAACCTGACTTTTTTTTGCAAGTGAGGTTGGCATATGACAGCATGTGTGTAAAATTTCAGCTCATTCTATTTATATTTAGAGGTAGCACATTTCACTTGAAGGTTATAATGTAAATCCCCATTGGCGAGACCTGAAAAAACCTGAAAAAAAACTTGATTTTCCAAAATTGAGACTTACAATCAATATTTTTCGACCATTCAAAAACTATGGGGGAGGGTCTTGGGAGGGCAGTTCATAACCGCCATAATTTTGCATTTTCCACTCTTCATCTCTGCACAATGTAATGTCCAATATCAGCTGAATATGACGAAAATGACTCAAAAACGCCTAAATTTTGAGATTTTAGCTCCTCATAGTGGCCAAACAATATATGTTATAGCAAAATGGACGCCTGTTCTGAAGTGCCCTCCCAAAACCCTCTCCCATAGTTTTTGAATGGTCGAAAAATATCGATTATAAGTCTCATTTTTGGAAAATCATGCTTTTTCCAGGTTTTTTCAGGTCTCGGCAATGGGGATTTACATTATAAACTTCAAGTGAAATGTGCCACCTCTAAATATTAATAGAATGAGCTGAAATTTTACACACATACTCTTATATGCCAACCTCACTTGCAAAAAAAAGTCAGGTTTGATCCGCCTAAGATTTCCAAAATGTGGGGCGCCAGTCCCACCCTAATATGCACTGAATCAATTCATTAAACCATAAACTGATACAAACAAATTGTAAAAACATTTTTAAGCCAGTCGTCACAAGTCTAAGTTGAAAGTTAATTTTGAAACTGTTTGGACAACTAATCTGCTAAGATCTATAACACATCAAGACAATACTTTCCTCGTCTTCTGAGGCACTACTTGCAAAGGTCCTAGAGTCGCGCTCGTCAAAGCTAGGTTCAAATCTTTATAGCAATTATGAAATATTAACTATAACTATCCCAGCGTGTGACTAGGTTGAAACTATGTAACTTATACATTCTCAGTGTAGTAAAATTGTCATGGCCAATGGGGTGTTGTGATTGGGGTATACGTACTACGAACCAAACATAACCAATGGTATACTCAATAACTCACACAACTAATTCAGCAGACCATCAAAACGTGAACGGCACAGAATTTTACAGATGTTTTGTTCCTACTTTACTCAAGCAAAAGGTACGTACTTCCCAAGAACTGGTGGACTTGCTACCGAACAAAGAAGGTACCCTGGACACAATGATCATCACAAAACTGATCAGCATGAAAGCCACCAAAAATTTAGGAGACTGGGAGTTCCAGTACCAGCACGACCCCCCAGCAATGGAGGCTGAACGATTGTGAGTAGATAAATAATTTCCTTAACATACACTTTCAATTAAGTTTCGCAGAATATATTAGAATAGACAAAGTATTAATTTTGGTATGACAGGTTGGTCACAGCTTCTTTGAAATTAAATTGACTACTCCAGGTCTAAGACCGTGTAAATCAATAACAATTTTGCAGTCATGCAGCCACATGAAAGCTCCGAAATGGACTGCAACTTTCACAACTAGAAAACCAGCATAACCTTAGAACATGCCAAACATTTTTTTGTTAGTATGGCGTATTTTTTTTGTCTTAGGCACCATACAAAATACTTTTGTCTCAAATAGTTGAATAATAAAAAAATATATAAAAAAACAGATGACACTTTTGATGAAGAGACATTGTTACAATTTTTTTTCTTCCAGATTCCGAGAAGAGCTGGAGAAAATCTCCAAAGAAGTTCAAGAAAGGAACAAAGACAGAAAAGATATTTACAAATATGATGTGCTTGACCCAGCTCAGATTCCGAATTCCATAAGCATTTAACTGTAAGGGTGTTAATGAACTATTTGCATAGATCGATTCATATAGAGAATCTACATTCAAGAACTCTTGGTACTCTACTTTCTGTGATATGGTGATAGAATGGTTATCAATATCCTCAGCGCAATGGGCCGATTGAAGACACAGCATTACTATCAGAACGATATCATATATTCCTGCAAATGTATTCTGGTCTTTTCCAAAGTGAATAAATTATGAATCGAAATGACTTGGTTCCTCTTTACAGCTCAGAAGCAACAACACAAATATATATTCCTTTATCAGTTTTGGAAGTCTCAAGTCCACATTTTTATGGCCTCAGCCTCGGATGTACATTGTACAGGTCTTCGTGTTGAACTCGAAGCTTTTAGCCACACATATGTGTCCAAAGCACGTCCGAGGTCAGTCACAAGAAGTACAATTTTTCTAGAACAATCAAACAAGATTTTTCCTTTGAAATTTAATTTTCTATAATGGGGAAAAAATTCCTCATATATATCCACTAATCGAGAACCTTGACGATTTTCTTTTCATAACAAGTAAACCGAAGGATAAAACCACTTCACAAGCGAGTTACAGCATATCAAACAATGTTTTCGGAAAACCGGTTCAAATAACTAGAGGTCAACATGATAGGGGCATAGGAAAAGCGTATGTAACACTAATGGGTACGGGATACACTGCAGCAATTAGGTGCAGTGTCTCTCATACAAACTGCTTGCAGTGTGTGATTCACTGCAGTTATTTTACACGCCTTTTTGGACGGAGCCAATGAAGTACTGCTGCTTCTTGTCATTCAGCCTTGTATCAAGCGTAGCTTAAAATATACTGACAGTTGTGTGTGTTTCAAAATTGACACACACAGCTGTGGAAGCCTAATTGATAAATTGAACTAAGAACTTAGTCTGACTGAACAAAATAATGAATCCCCCTGGAAGTGGAAATACAATCAATGGTTTATCAAGAAAAGTAGTGAAGTGTGAAAAATTCAAGAGAGAATATATCTATAAGTTAATTCTTTGGTGTTTTAACTTGCATTCTTCAGTTGGTGTCACACTTCCTGTCTTTCAGTTTTACTAGCAGCATTGCCATGTTTCGATTGTGGAGGGCCAAAACTTACTTATTTATTTCACCAAAATTGAGCAAGAAATTATTTATTTCAAAGAAACTCCAAGTCCAAGCGTCCCCCCCCCGGTTATTAAATGATCTCCCCCTTATGCGATCAGGTAACCAACAATAAAACTTTTCTTTATTTCTTTTTGCAAAATATGGCTTGATACTATTAATAGTAGGATGCATGTCTTCACGGGTTTTCTGCTAGTTTTTAAAATTAAAAAAGTGTACTGAGAATGCAATGATTGAAATAAAAAAAGTTAAATTTGTGTTTTATTATCTATAGTGATCTACTGAAGTATATTTATAGAATATATTTTATAATTTACTTAAATAAAAGGGGTCTATGTGATATATATATGTCATTGACTCAAAAGACAGATTTTTGAAAAAGTATTGCTAAAATAGATAAAATTAGTAAATTCCTAGTTTGCCATTTATTGCCACAATAGATGAAAAAACTTAGTGCCAGTTGCCCCCGCAGGTCTCGGGCCTCCTCGTGGCGGTGGGTGGTAACACTAAGGTGAAGCCCTCTATCCTTAGTGGCCAACACGAGACAGTGCGCTTGCACACGTCTCCCCGATGGAAATGGGGCAACCTGTTTGCCGTGGGTTGCGACCCGTGTCGGAGGATGAAGGGGTCCTGGTAGTTGAGTTGGGTGGGCCTAAGTTGGTCCCTCCCATACAATACACTACTTTGGCCTCGATTTCTCCTAGACGGGAGGCTGGATTGGCCCGGTCCAGTCAATCGGCTTGTCATGTTGTCACTAGGACTTCGGTCCTATTTGGCCATGGCTGATGGGTCAATCAAAGAAGTTTCTGACCAAGTCTACATGCTGGCCATGTTTTAAATATGATTGCAGCTGTATCTTTTACCAAGCCTTCTACGAGTATATCCCCCATGTATCCCTGGACTAGGGTACTGGGCGCAGCCCTACCCATATTAGTCCCCCTTGTTGGGCTCCTTGGTGGGTGGGGAGCATGGGGGATGAACATCATACATTCCTATGGCATACTCTCTTCCTAATTCACAGTCTCGACTAAAACGGCAGCGGTCATCCTCAGATGACTGTATCGACCCAGAACTGCTAAATCGACAAACGACAACACGAAAGTCGGAGTACCGACACAGGTACATAGTGTACAAACCAACTAACAGGCTATCTCCCTTCGCCATCTACAAGACCATACTTCAAGAAGTCGGCGAACCTGCAGAGACAACCTTACAGAGAGATGGAACCGTCCTATTTAAGACCAGAAACGACGACCAGACTCGGAAACTCCTTAGGCTGAAAGATGTTGCAGGTACACACGCAATAATCGAGCCTCATCGGACCTTGAATACTTCCAAGGGAGTGGTTTTCTCCTCCCTTAGCTATTTAGACTCGGACGATGATTTACAAGAATGGTTTGAAACTTTTACTGATGTCATTCATTTTCATAGAATCCCACAGAGGGATAATCGGGAGCTTCTTATCTTGACTTTTTCAGACACGACTCTTCCAGAGAGCGTTAAAGTTATATGGGAGCAATGTAAGGTACGACCTTACATCCCCAATCCAAGAAGATGCTATAAATGTCAACGTTTCGGTCATCTGAGCAAGTGGTGCCGACGACAAGAAGTTTGTGGACAATCAAAGGAACAACCTTGCTCAGCCCCTCCTCTTTGTGTCAACTGTAAGGAGGATCATCCCTCTTACAGCAAAACTTGTAGACAGTGGACTAAGGAAAAAGAGATCCTCACATTGAAGGCAACCCAAGCGATATCTTTTCCGGAGGCTAGAAGGATCGTGGACCAGCACTCAGGAATTCCCAGCTATGCGGACATGGCAGGATATCGACATCCTCATCGATGTGCGACACCAAGACGAAGACTACAACTCGAAGAACACAGCATCAACAGATCACACCAACAACACACAGAGAACTCAGAAGACACTAGCAGACACTCGGGAAGAACAAATGAAAAAACCACTCTAAAGACAACAAACACCACAAACCAGTCTACTCCCCGGGCGGACCTTGAAGAATCAAACACACCGGCTGGCACCACAACTCCTCCAGATACAGCAATGGAAGAAGAACATCCAAATGAAGCAGACACTGAAGAGGAACAGGAAGGATCAAATGATGGCGGGGACACGACACCCAGCAACGAATCCATGGAAGAAGAACAAGAGGAAGAGGAAGAACATGAAGAGGATCAAGGGGACTCACAGGAAGAAGAAAACGAAGGACAAGAGGAAGAGGAAGAAGATGATCCAGGAAACCAAGAACAGGATGGAATGGACAAAAAGGAAACAAAATCTGTGGATGAAGGAAAAGACAGGGCACAAAACGAAGACAACCAAACAATCACAACCAAAGATTATCTTTACTACTTCCTGGATGAAGAACCATCACCTGAAAAGATTGAAAAATTCCGACCGACGTTTGTACGAGACTGGCTAGAACCGGCAGTGAAGCATCTTCAAATGTCTGGCTTTGGCAATGTGTCTCGGAAGCTGACTGAACGAACAAAACAGAAGTTGCACAGCTGGCATGAAGATACACATACAACCAAAAGAGAAATATTCAATTTAGTCACCACCTGCACCTTCACTGACAAGTTCTATGGAATCCTCAGTATTTTGGTCTTACATGACCATTTGTCTGTTGCTATGAAATTGATAAGAAAACAACGGACAACAGACAACATAACACAAAAAAGGAATAACTAAGTAGCAATCTAACAGAACAATACAGACAATTAGTACAAACATGATACAAAAAAAGAATACCTAACTACCAATCAAACAGGACTATAAAGACACTTAGTAAAAACTTAGTATGTCTCTAAATAGCCCAACAAGGTGCTGATGAGACGTAAAGCCCAAACACACACACACACACACACACACTTAGTGCCAGTTAGTCTAAAGAAGTAAAATGTAAAAGCTGAAAACGTAATGAAATAGACTGACATTGGCGATTTTTTTTTCTCAGCACAGATTTTGTCCCAAAACTGTTTACAAATTTTTCCACCAGGTGGAGTTCGGTATAAAGTCCTACTGCATGCCACCTGTGCTGATGTAAACAAAACCATGTGACAGGCTTTATGGTAATGAGCCATTTGCAGCCCTGATTGGGCAGTCCTGGAGAAGGGGCTGGCTTTATATTCATGATTGAGGTAAGAGGGGGTGTATGAAAAAGGAGGGGGCGGAATTAGGACCATGGAGGAAATTACAGTGGAGAAATATGCACGGAAAATCACAATTATTTTACCCATTTATGGAAAAGTGAAGTTAGTGACAATGCATTTTGTAAGCCTACACATTGAAATGGGGCATCTTGGGAAACATATTGAAAGGGGAACCTTGTAAGTGACTGTAGGGTGAAGCAGCACTGTCAAGAAATTTCCAAAGTGTGTAAGTTTTCTTTCCAAGGAAAACTATATCACTGCTTCAGCAAGCTGAACTGCAGTGATAATAATCAGACTGTACTGGTAAGGCCAATTATGGCAATATTTATCAAAACCAATGTAGAGCATTGCTGTTGTCTCCAAGCAACCAACCAGTTTAAAATGTCAGCTTTTGGATTTTTCCAGACAAAACTTCTCTGGCAAAATGTTGTGGAAGGCAAAAATTTATCTTGTTCCATGACCCCCATGTAACAAGCCCCCTGATTGGCCAACAACCCACCTGCATAATAAATGTGATGTTCACCTGTGTGCGGTGGTGTGTGAGAGGCAGGTCAATAACAAATGTGTTATTCACAGATCAGTGAATATAACATTTGTTATTGATGTCCCTGGAAAGAAATTTCCAAAAAAAAAAAAATTCCAAAAAAAGAAAATATCCGTAAAAAAAAAATTTTCCAGAAAAAAAAAAATTTTCCCCAAAAAAAAATTATCATGGAACAAAACAATTGTGGACTTCAGTTTCGGTCAATATCAGGTTTTACGGACCTGAACTAGTGATATTCACCTCGGCATTTGGCCTCGATGAATATCACCGGTCAGGTCCGTAAAACCTGATATTGACCTCAACCGAAGTCCATAATTGTATAATGTTTTTTAAAGTGACCTACATATAGTTTATGTACAATTGTAGACACTAAATGTCACCAATAATCTGCCTGTATAATTCGATTGTATATTTTCAGCTGAACAATAAGGAATTTGTTACCACAGCACGAAATCCGAAGCATTTTCATACCAAATCCAGTAAACCTTATTTAATCGGCTATAAATTTCATATCTGAATGGATTGTAACAATGAAGGTTTCCATTAAATCAATCATCACGCTGCTGTTGTGCAAAAAAATAATAAACAGCACATAATAATAGACACAACAACACTAACCGCAGATACATGTGTGGTTAAAATTTTCAACTGTAAATTTCATCGCATGTGGTAATAGTATCATATCAACCCTTAATATGGGTGGTCAAGTTATTCTACTGATATTATGTCAGTGCTAAGTGAGCGAGTTTGTGTTTTACGCCCCATCAGCACCAGTAGGGGCTATATAGAGGCAATGTGTCAGTGCTGAATATCGGTGAGAAAACCAGTTTCAATTTACTGAACTCATGCTACAACATAACTTTTTTTTTTCCAGTAACCACAATTTCTTTTGCCAGTAACCCGTTTTTTTTACAATAACCCGGTTAGATAAGTTATAGGAGTTTTAAAACCACTTTAGGATAACCTGGTCAAGCATGCATACAATCCAGTACAGAGGAAGAATATACCAGAAGTTGTGTTAGTCCAAAAACCCAAATTACAATGTACATCAAATTTTATCCACTAGTATCCAGCAAGCACATCAATACCAAAGTAAGATAATTTTACTCACCTTGGATTTCTTTCAACCGCCACAAACCCAGCAATACTGCCACATCTCCAGACGTTCAGCATAAAATCATAAGGCGAATAAAAGAAGACCATGTTTCAGTGTTTCACATATGAAACGTGTCTCGATGTAGGTAAGATATGCGAAAAGCAAGAGAGTGTCTATAAAAACTTAACACAGCTATAAGAAATAAAAGGAATCTCACATCCGCGATTTCAGATGCTACAAAACTGGCATGGCTGATGGCCGTAGCAACAGCTTGGCCGAAGGAAAAATAGTCAAGAGTCAACCAAGTGTGTAACTTTCTCATGCAGAGTGGTATTTACCAATTTAGTAATGTTAAAAACAAAAGGAAGAAAAATGTGGTTGCTTACCTGAGGAGGATGTGAAGACTTGAGGAGTTGACTCTGATTGAAATAATATATTTTTCAAAACAGGCAGTCCTTCAACAGCAAAAAGAAACAATCACCGCAGAAGTTACACATACATGTGCACATTTATCTGACAAACTCCAGTCTGAGGTTTTGTTTTACCAGGATGACACATCTTGGTGATTATGCTTGCTCAATTTAAATCATGATTTTTAAAAATAAAAATACCGTGCAAGCACGTAAAGCCCTCAGGGGAGAAAATGCACTTCAGCGGGCCGCCATTGCCCATTGAAATGCTAATTTGTTCAATTGTTTACTTCAAATTGAGGTTCAATCTGAGCAGATCTTCAATCGAGAGTTTGCCTGATGACACTTGAAGTGATGACAAAAATGTACTGCCAATTAATTAGCATTTGACAGATGACCCAGAAGTATTAATAGATCTATGGCCTACAAGGGATATATATGTGTATTTTGATTAAAGACACAATTATACCTGCTGCTTGATTTAGGTGTAATAATCTCAATTAAATAGGGCTGAACATATTATTAATACATTATATTAGAACTGTTTTGTGCTATTTGTTTTTTTATTTGTAAGTATTCCATTGTTTTTATTTCTTTTTCATGTTAGATGTATCTTTTTGCACATGATACAAATATTGTGTTGATGTGTACATTTATCAATCCCTCAACCAGATACAATTACATGTCAATGGCTAGTGAAGGTGTATAGGCCTAGCCTTAATCAATATACACTGCAAAGTGCAATCAGCTTTGACACCTGCCAACTGCACCCCATGTGCTGTTCCTCAATGACAATTAAGGAAACTTAGGGTGAGCAAAGCTTCAGAACATCCAGAATTGAACTTGACACTTGTGTCCATACTTCAGAGCAAGTGGCCAAATGTACTGTCGGACCAGTGCTAAGGCAACCCATTTGGAGCCTCTTCAGCAGAATACACCAGGTGGCGCTTACGGTGTCTCACTACGGCGCTACCTGTCGGTTCTGGGAATGGGCTCATTTATCTAGTCAGATGAAAACATGTCGACGAGGGAGGACTGTCAAATGGAAATGCTGAACGAAATTCGATGTTTACCATGGATTAGAGAACCACACATGGCTGAAAGCATGTCTTTCCCGAGTTTACGCCACAATAAAGGGAGTAGTTTAAATCGAGGGGAATACGTTGGTTGCACAAAAAGTTGTGCTAGATGAAAGAGACCAGACACCAAACCGTATGGGTGAAGTGACAGATTTTGGCTCGTGCACGACTGCAATAAGCCCCTTCGGGCTTAAAAATCATGATTTCTTTGATTTAGATCGATTCATTCAATTTAAATCAGATTCAAATCATTCTATTTTCAATTTTTAAAAAATTAAATCGCAACCCTGAATTATGATAACTGGCAGAAAATAATCAAAGATATTTTGAAATATCTAATTTAAAAAAAGTTTCAAGCATCTTTTGCTCTATACAAATATATTAATTATAATTACCTTTTTCAACAGATATTTCTGCCTATACAAAAGAGACTGGCAGGACTTATATCATCACAACAAGAGCATCCCCGGGAGAGCACCTGCGGCTATATATTTAAAGTTGCGATTATCATTATAAAAATAGCTTCAATTTGTCATATTCTGAAACATTGAGTCTATGCTGCGAACTAGTTGAGTGACACTTAAGAGTCGTGCAGCGCTTTGGAGTCAAGAGTCAGAAGTTTCTGGAGTCGTGCAGCGCTTTGGAGTCAAGAGTCAGAAGTTTCTGGAGTCGCACAGTGCTTTGGAGTCAAGAGTCAGAAGTTTCTGGAGTCAAGGTCAGCGATAAAATCAAAATCATCATATTACAAAATTTGCTGGGATCAGGACTCCCGGGTCAGCTTTAGCCAAGCAATGGGAGCGGATTGCTACAAAGCCAGGGGGAAAGACCACATTAATGTAAGTATGGATTTTAGGTTTCTCAAAAATAAATGTGCATGTTAATGTAGGACATTATCCAGGTGTTGTACACAATAAATTTGATCCAGATCATCTACCAGATAACCATAACATAAATAATGCTAATCCTACATCAATAAGTAATGTATACACAATTCAGACAAAAGCATGTTATGAATTTGAATTTGACAAAACTGGGCCTAGAGCATATATGTAGAGGGACCAGTCAAGGTAGTTATGCCCAATATAACACTTTATGAACCAGCAAGATTTTTTTTATAAATATTGAAAATGCAAGTAAAAAACATTGAGTGTTTAATATGACAAAGCCACTTTTAAAAGCAAGTGTGAAGAGGTTGATTATGGAATTATCATACTTCAATATTAAGTTTTCTGTTTTCACAAATATCAATAACAAAAAATAAAGCTTCGCAGTAAAAAAGGGTAGTTTTTCAAATAATATGCAGAGAACTTTCATTAGGAGATTTAAGACGAGCACTTTACCACATTTAGACATTTTAAAACTATTATTTTTCTAAAGCAAAAAAAAAAAAAAAGAAACTAAATCTCAACACCCTCAACACCAGAACCTTGCTTGATTTAACACACTTGCCATCACTGCTGTAGACATGGAAGGAAAAAGTGAGAAATTTAAGTATGTCACTGCAAGTTAATCTCTAAACATATCACTTAACCTCCAAGGAAATTTTGGAAAATGGTTAAAAATGTTCAAATCGGCTAATGATTTTTGTAGCGCAATTAATGCCAGTCATCTTCTTTGTAGAAATTTTGTTTCTAATTATATGGGAAATTCTCTTAAGAAGAACCCAGGACAGTCACAATGCATCCAGTCGAGGATAAAAACTAATTTACCAAGAGTAAACCTGGGAAGATGAGGAAACATGAGACGTTTTTTGGAACAAATCAAGACGAAGCGCTATATTCCTTTCACAAAATTGTCATTTTGGGCCGTCGTTTCTTTAACTTCTTTACAAATAAAACCTTTATTAATCCTGACTTAACTAACTTTAAAATACGGTTTTGAATCTTGGTATGCAATTTGCTTGTAGCCAGGGAAATCAAATAGTACATATTAAGTAACTGACCTATTATCATATGGCATATTGAAGACACTCTTTCGTTACAAAAACATACATGGCCAATTTATTTGTAACGGGACAAGATGACCAGAAATACTTCTTTGGAGGCCGCAACAATCACAAACTTTTGAATTCACCTCTAATGCTTTCTATCCTCAAATTGCTATATTGCTACTCATTTGGTAGCAGCAACCTCAACTTAGCTATGTAACCACTTACTCGTCACTCTCCTATACCAGTCCCTCCCCCATTGTATTCAAAATAAAATTATTGAAACTCTATCTTGTATTAGAGTTTCCAGGTTTCCTGAGCCCAAAATATTTCAATCTTCGATTATATTAAAACAAAAGGAAGATATTAATTCTGGATCTGACGCAACCATCAAAAATTTCTAAAAGAAGGCTTCATAACTTCCCATTCCTGGAAAAAAAAAAAAACTCCAAACAATTTAAATAGACCTGCACACGTTTCTTTTCTGTTTCCCAGATGGGAAGGGGGGGGGGGTTAATAAATGGTAACTACATAGTTGTACAAACATCAAACCAAATTGAAACTGAACACTAGATCTGTAATTTTGCAGTTCTTAGTTATTAGTGCACACTTTATTTCTCCACGTTTTCTAAACTTTCTAAAGTAGTCATTGACAATTCTGACACCGCCTTTATTGCACTGTGAAGCTCTTTAATAGCTTTTAATTGCCAGAAAACTAATAATTATTTTCCTCAGTTCACAACCAGGTGGCACTAAAGAGCCAGTCAATCATTGTGGTGCCACCTTATGGCAGCATATAATAAATTTCCCAAAAGAGTGGGAGGGGCACGTGGACACTTGAAAAGAAGGTCATTCCTTATCAGGCAATAAATGTAAACATAAGACAAAGAACTTGAAGAAAATGTGTTTTTTAACAGGAGGGATTTCATTTTGAGGAGCATAGAAATTCAGAGCTTCATAAGCAAATTTTACAGCCGCATAGTGAAGCAAGCAGGCCACTTCTGACGCCATTTCCAGGCCATTAAAAGAAGGCACACACCTTTCAGCTCCAAGACACCTCAAGATGTCACGGATGGGTGGAAGCACCCTATACAGCTGAGCAGCCAGGCCAAGCAACCAGACCGTCACCGTCCAGTATATATTTGCCCATAGCCTGTATGGCAGCTCTGCTGGGGTGTGCCAACTGCCAAGAAAAATCGTTCAGTAAACAAGGACTGGGCCAGCAAATTTGGGTCAGACGTACACAACTTTTTTGGGATGCTCAGCGTTGAGAAGTGGACCTGCATACATACAGGCCTATGTATATAGTGCTGGAGGTTATGTGACAAAGTAAAACGCAGAAAAGGAATTATATAACACACCAGCACAATCAAGGATATATTTATACACACTATGCCAAGTTATTTGACTTACTTCATATTTCACAGGCCTATCAAGAGCAGTATGTCACGATGTAAGGACTGACACTCCATAAACTGGATTTGAAAGCTACCCCAAAGCAAAAGGACTCAGCTGCTGTGTTATTTTTAAAGATTATTTAAGTGCATAGATATTTTTAGTATGGGTAGCTGTCATCCATGCATGGATTCTATATAGATCTTGACATCATTATGTTCATTAGTATGATCTTTAAGAGCATTTGACAAAGTTCTTGATCTTTAAGAGCATGTGACAAAGTTAACCTAAGTGACAGGAGGCACCAGCTATTCAAGATGGGCAACTTGTGCTCTGGAGGGTTTCAGCACGAAATCACTGTTGTCACGGGCAACAGAAAGGGGGCAGGGACAGATGCCAACATCTACATGCAGATGTATGATGACCAGGGCAATGAGAGTAGGGAGTTTAAATTGGACAACATGTTTAAAGATGACTTTGAAAGAGCAAGGAAGGATGTCTTTAAAGGTCCAGTTTTAGAGACTTTTGGTAGAGTGGATGAGTTAGAACTGTGGAGAGACTCCTTTGGTTCAGGGGATAGCTGGTATTGTGAGATTATCATTATCAGAGACTCTCGTAACAACATGACATACATGTTTCCCATAGAGAGATGGATCAAGCCTGATGTCCACTACATCATTCAGTTATATAACACTCTCCCATCTCAATTAGACAAAACCCCTCAAATGAGAATGGATGACATGAATGAAATGAAGGAATTATACAAATTGCATGAGAAGTACCCTGGATTCCCACCTGTGGTAAGTACCATAATTAACTTTAATTCACAGCTTCACCTTTAAAATTATAATTAATTTCTATTGGATGACTCTAAAACTTTGAGATAATTATTTCTCTATGTGTATAGTACACCTCTTTTGGGACTGCTGTATATTTCTTATGAGACTTCTTGGCATATAATTCATTTCAAATTAGCAGAATATGTCTCTTTTTTATTCTTTCAATGTTTTTCTGAATGTTTCTAATGATAAGTTTCTGTTGACCTTTTCATTTATTCTATTTCTCATTATTATATGTACTCAATTTCTATATCAGGACCCTTTTGCTCCTTCTGCTATTTCCCATAAACTTGTGGCTTTTTTCCAGAGTCTAAAAACGTATTTTCTTCTGTGTTTTCATCTAAATTACTGCAGGGGTACACCCTTCTATCTATTTCACATACACAATAAACTACATTAGTCTTTATATGCCTATTTCAGCATATATGATTTAGGAGCATATAGTATAATTATGGAGACTCAAAAACCCCTATGAATCACTGGAGGCAACAAAAGAATAATAGCCTCTAGTAATAGCATGTCAACCGAGGAAAGTGTTATTCTGAAATATGCCACAAAAAGTGAACATTCTGGAGCTTTAAATCTGTAAATCTGCAAAAAGAATTCTCATAGCTTTCTAGGATCCCTTGCATTGACATGATCCAAAAGAAAGTACCCTGGCCTCTATTAAAGGGAAACGCTTGTAGAAGTCATCTCGTATAGAGTTCAACAATATAGAGTAACCAATTATAGACCTGGGTTTTACTATACCCAACATATCAGCATTTAGACCAACAGTACAAATCATCAAAAGACATTGTATACAATTTTCCTCCACACACGAGCTTAAAAAGGTGTTGTTACTTCAAAATGAGGTTTGTTGGGTGATAGGGTTTTACATCCACTATTTCTGCAACATCATGGACAAACAGGGACCACATTAATGAGAAGGTATGCGCTCACAGCACAAACACCAACTATGGGTTGCCTAGCCCAGGAATTAAACCTGGGTCATAAAGATTAAAAGGACATTGCCCTAATAATCGACCTAAGCTAATAAAACTATCAACCCTTCTCAGCATTCAAGTTGCAAGCTTGATACAGCTTTTCACTCTACGAAGTTTTAGATGTTTTGAGGACCATTAAAAGTAAATACATAATAAAGATACTTTTCAACAGACTAATAAATTTTACAAAAAGCTTGATAAAAATGTTCTCTGATAAAATTAAATCTGTGCCAACATCAAACGATAAATTGCACCTAATAACACTATGGAATCCAACAGTATGGTAGGACATGTCCAACTGCACATAACAGGGAAAATAGAGAATATTGAGTACAAAAGTGTTGAGCGTATTGCCATTGGCAGCAATGCAGTAACAGCAGTATTATAGCACCAGAGTAATTTGTGAAGCGGTGTCCACACTCTAAAAGATTTCAGACAAAATTGGTTTTTTAGATTCAAAATGGGTTTTTGAAAAACCAAATTTCAATGCAGAAAACCAACATGGATTTTTTGAAAAATCCATGTTGGTTTTGCATTGAAATTTGGTTTTTCAAAAACCCATTTTGAATCTAAAAAACCAATTTTGTCCAGACATTTTTTAGAGTGCATGATATATTTATAGACAGCCTCATAAAAATGTTTACCAGAATGATTGCAAACACCATTCAGCAGAAGGACTAACACATCACATTGCTTTTGATACAATTTCCAGAAAACCAGAAATGCACAACAAGGACACAGAATGTATAATTCACATTAATGATGTTTTCTCACCACTTGCCAAAGGGGTAGAGGACTCCGGGGGTAATACATAACAAGAATCCGCGGATTCAAAGCCTGGCTCAAGTGGCAGTGATGACGGCAAAATATGTAGCAATGCTGGTGAAATAGTTAAGTCTACTTTATGGTTGGAAATGTCTGAGAAAGGTGGTTCTGAATTGCGGCAAGTGAAGTGTTGTTATTGTAGTTGTTCCATGTACAAAATAATATCCAAATAACCACGAAAAGAATGTGTACGATTTTTCTAAATCTTGAAGTCGCCCAATTTCCTCCTTTGAAAAATTTGCCGAAATCGAAAAAAATTTGGAACAAAAAAAATGTTTTTTTTTTAATCTAGGAAAACAATTTTCTTTTTTTTTAATTTCGGAAAAAAAATTGTAAATCTTGGAACAAAAAATGTTTAAATTTGAAAAACCGGAATTGCCCGATTTCCTCTTTTTGAAAAAAAAAAAAAACTAGACATGTCATAATCGCATAGCGATGAATGATGCACTGCGCTATACTGAGTTTGCAACATGACGCATCCCTTCGTATATCAGAATGATATTCACTAATAAATGCTTCTACATATCTGTAAGACATATTCTATCAAAATATGCCTAGGATACTAAATATTAAACTTTATATATTTTTTACAGGATGCAATAGTCTTGAGACAAAATTGGGCTTTCAGGCACCAGGTCTCCTAAAAAGCACTCCCATAGTTGCCCAAAGGCACACTTTAACATGGAAGACTTAGACTTGGGTGTGCCATTTAGGTTACAGTGTATGTTTCCTGGTTTTTGTTGTGCAAAACCATAGGGCATTTTGGATTTTTTTCTTAAATTTGCCAGAAAATAAATGGAAATCTCATAAGAAATGGAGCCATTTTCACCGGTCCTTGTTTGTGGGTAACCATGCTGAACAGTATTACAAAATGTGATGAGATAATTCTATAATCAAAGTATTCCCTTCCTTCATTTCTATGTTAGCCATGCACCTTTTTTCAAGTACCCATTTTTGTCTGACCAGTGCATTTTATTTAACCGAAGAACCTGGTTGACCTGGTGCATTCACTGTACCCCATGCAACCGATTAACCAGGTGCATTGTGCAGCAGACTGCAGGCCTAGCATATATAGAAGCATGCTCAATGTGCTGAGTAGTGAACAGTTGTGAAATGTCGGAGGCACAACAGTTGGAATATGACACAATTAACCCCCTAACACAAGTCTAAACACGTGGGGGAAAAACTTCCTGATAGATACAGAAAATACGTGTGAAGGAGAACGTTAAAAGTTATGTCAAAGAACCAGGAGCTCACACATAAAATTTGCAGCAAATGTTAGTTGACGAATCTGGAAGGCTATGAAAACAAGGGCACTGCTATAGCCACCTGGCGGTGGGCTAGCGCAGTGCAATTAGGTTAATTGAAAAAAAGTTGAAATTTTTTTTTTTCTCAAACCAAAAAATTTTTGAAATTGAAAAAAAAAGTAATTTCCATACATCTAGCTACCCTAACAAACCAATAAAACACAAAAACAGATATACTGAACCTATAGTTATTGAACAGTAGAGTTGACAGACAATATTTTCTGACCATTACTCCTGAATTAGCCTGGTGAGCCAGGCTAAAAATAGTGCGACTCGGTCCAAGGTTCAAACGACCATGGGCTTAGCTTGGTAGTGGCTAGCAAAGAGCCTTCTGACCTCTGGACCATGTCTGCACCAGGTTCAATTCCTGGCCTGGCAACCCATGTTAGACAGAGGTTTCATCCTGTACCAAGAGTGCATATCACCTCATGACCATGGTCCCTGTCTGTCCTGCCCTGCTCTGCCTTGTTATCATACAGACTGTGCTGTGCAGCCTGTTAAGATTAAATGTGTGACATGTCGAGGACTACCACTCTCTTTCCCATCGCACCACTGAACCTTCGCAAGTGTCCAGAACTGAGCTTGGAGGGCTTCGATTGCGCCATCCATTTCTATCTATCTGTCTACTTGTCTTTAGAGATCTTTTAGAAACTTTGTAGAATTGAGATGAAGTTAGTGTCTAAGGGTGCCACCATTTAATCTTAAGGGGGGGGGGCTTGGATTTTTTTAAATAAATAATTTTTTCCTCAGTTTTGGACTTTGGGTGAAATAAATTCTTTCTTTCTGGGCAGTCTTGAAATAAATAATTGCTGCCAGGGGTATTTCTTAAGAAGGGGATAAGGTGATGCTTGATTTAGGAATGAATATTCGGGGATTTCTCTGCTTTAAATAAATAATTACTGCCGCGGTCATCATGAAATAAATAATTTACCGTCAAGGAAAACTCCAAGCCCCCTGATTATTAAACGGTTGCCCCCTAAGAACTACAGGTACATCGTTTAATTATTTACACCATACGCTATTATTTCAGCTGATGAGCATGCCAGATATAGAAATAGACAGAAAGGTAGGTGACAATTCTTTCCTGGAAGAAAAACTGAGAGATTTCGCTTAAAATTAACAGTTCTGTGACAATAGGTTCAATTAGCAGGATTAGTTGGTCACTAAATTTGAAGCCATGCGTAGATATTTTGTTTCTACAGTAAATATAATGACCAGACGTATCCGGCTATCAGCTGATTGGAGATCCAATTTTTTTAGTTGTTCATTAAATTCCATCTTGTATTACTTACTACATTAGCATTCATTGAAACACAACTTTAAATTGTAAACCTGTTTTTCTATCCAGGTGCCGCTCGCAGACCGACTAACACAAATTGTCAACAAAAACAGTCTAAGTAAATATTTGAGAGGTGAATGGAGGGCGCTGGGTAAAGTGAAGAAATTATTTGGTTCAACAGACCTACCAGCTCCAAAGGTATGAATATATTCAGTGTATACAGTATAAATGCAGTTCAATAAATCTTCAATAAATCTTCTGCTTGAATGTGCTAAGAAAAATATTTCACAATTAAAGTTTTTTCATGATTTGAAAAACTAGAATATCAAGCATTGTAATTGATATATATAGTCATGATTCAATAATTTCTTCAACTTGGAAGGTTTGAAGAAATATAATTTCATTATGGAATAGAAGATATATTTATGATTTGATATAACAAGAAAATCAAGCATAGCAGCCTTACACTCGCAATTGATACAAAGAGTCGTGATTAGATGTTTGCTGGGTTTTGGGGCTTTATGTCACAGCTTTATGCTGCAGTTCTGCAATGTCATGCTCTCAGCCTCATGTCACAGCCAGGGCAACTGACCAATAACTGACCTATTAGCCTAGTAGACCTCATGGATCCTGAAGTCATGTTTCCAAGTGAAAATTATCATTTATTAGTTTACATATCGGCATTTTTATAACTGATTTTAAGAGAATGAAAATAACCTATAACAGATATGGAACGGTTCGGTGCCAAAATTTAACTTTGATTAGCATTTTGTATTCAAGGTCAAATTATTATTTTCTTTTCCATGAATAAATTTTAAAATTGCATGTATCTTACTAATAAATGACAAATAATAAACAAATGATCCACGATACATCCTATGAATTGAGTGAGTAATAAATTCTCTTCCAGAGCCTGTCCATGTATGACGATGACCTATGGTTTGGAGCTCAGAGACTCATAGGATGCAATGCCAGCATGATCAAAATTTGCAATGAAATCCCTGAAAAGTGAGTACATATGTCTATCTGAATCACAGACATGAAATCATTTATGTTATACCTCAAATATCTCTGAAGTTTGAACAGTGAACACATACTAGCCGGTTTTGAGAAATTTGAGCTTTTTCGAATCCAAGTAATTCAAGAATCAAGATTCATCACATCTAAATACCAGCATCATGGCAGCATGATCAGCTGATGATGAGTTTACAAGTGAAGTCAGCAAGCAGCCACAGACCAAAATATTTGCAGATCAATACTTTAGTGCACATGGCAAAAAATAGCAGAGACTTTTGTGCACATGGCAAAAAATAGCGGAGACAAAAATATCCTAAATTAGGGCACACTGTCATAAATTTATGAAGACAAGGTGTCGCCCACAGTGACTGTAAATTTGGCATTTTGTTGCCAATCAAATAGACATCACACTCTTGGGAAAACAAGAATTCACTACAAAAATTAGAAACAACCATAAGCAGTCCATTTATACAAGAGAATATGTAATGTCTTACTAACTACCACACAAATTGGCAATGCTTTCTTTTTATTGCTTATGATACTGGCAATTACAATGCCATGCATGTCCATTGTATTGGCCATTATACTATAATTTTCCAATTTTAGTATAGGCCTATTAGGCCTAACACAATAATAATGTACTGGTACACTATCAGTACATTGTTGTATCCATATCCATATTACATACATTGTATTATTACATTTGCTACAGAAATATAGCTTGGCACTTTTTTTTGCCACCACTTCCTTTACTGCCTTTGTTGAATGTCATTGAAATCCCCCAGGAGTACCACTTCCCACTTTTTCAAGCTGTTTTGTACTGAAGTGCTGAAGCATACTTTGTTTGTTCAACACAAATACATTTCCAGAAAACATTAAATGTACCATATCCTTTAAGCACCTAGAAGTATTCTAAATGTATATTTGCGCAGTACTGTTTCAATACAAACAAATCAGCATTAACTCAATGGCAATTCAACAGCACTTGATAAAATGGTGTGAAAATGTAAACCATTAATGCTTGAAAATATATATCAGCTTTTGATACGCAAAGAACCTAAGTGAACGACAATTGACACCAATTAAAATATTTTAAAACTGAATGTGAAATGGTTCACAAGAAATTCCCCTTATTTTTAAAGTGAAATTCTTGGAAGAATGAGTTCACAATTTCACATAGAAGCTTCCACTGTAAAACTATGCAATTCAAAACAAAATTTCACAAACAGCCATATACAGCACAAAGAAGCCAAAAAAATCCATCAAGCTAAAATATCCTCTATTTCCAAAAAGGATTCAATATTCACAATTTCACACCATTTAATTTTTCTTCATTTCTCTATTTAATGCAGGTGCGCATGCGCAACTGCATTATACCAGTCACTTACCATATAATGGGTTTTGTGGATTAGAACATGCACCCCGATATTGCTATCAAATAGTGAATTTTCGTGTTCGAAAATCAGATTGTCCGTTAGTGGAGAACCCCTAGTTTTGTGCGCAGAAGCATTTTGGATTATGTATGGGTTATTTTTATAAAGAAAATCATATTTGTGACAATATGGGGTAAAATGATGCATTTCTGCCGATCAAAAAAGTTATATATAATTTTTTCTAATCCCCAAATCTAAGAATCAAGAAAAACGTATGTGGAATATATATCAGGCAATCTATATACTAATTTTCGCTTTAAAAAATCCAGTGGTTATTGCTCTAGGCCTGTTGACAAATTGTTTCTGTAGAAAAATGGGTTTTGTGGATTGGGACAAACTCCATGATCTTGCCATCTAAATAGCATTATCTTATTGGAAAGTCACATTTTCACATAATTATTATGGAGAACATCTACAGTGGTGTTTAGGAGCATTTTGGATTATAAATAGGGTATTAAGAGACAGATGTTCTCATTTACAGCCAAAATTACAACAGTGTTTTTATGATGGTCCGGAAAAAGTAAGATTTCTTTTTCCCTGTTTTCCTTATGTGTAATAAAAATTTTAAAAAAACATTTGAGATGTACTTCAGACATTCTATATACCTGTTTTTGCTTACAAACGTGTTCAGTGCTCCATATCTGGTTGCAGATTGTTTTCGTAGATGAGTTTGTGGATTGGATGGAGCACCTTGATCTTGCCATTTGAATGTCATTTTCAGATTTTCGCTTATGGAGAACATCTGCAATGGTGTGTAGGAGCATTATGGGATGTGTATAGAGTATTAAGAGACAGGATTTTCTCATTTATTGATATTAACAAAATGATGCCCTTCTGACAGCTGAAAAATAAGACCAGAAACAGTTGTTTTTTACCAAGGCCTGAAGTTTCAGAACTCATATGCATATGAAAATCCAAGTTTTGAAAATATTGTGTCAAACGCAACCCTACTGTAGAAAATTCCACCTGCATTATGCAACCCGCGGGTTCTTGTTTCAGTATGCCAATAACAAATGAGATGCTGCGGAACGTCCTTGGTCGAGAATTGAGACTTGAACATTTGATCGACCAAGAGAGACTGTTCATTGTTGACTTCAAAATACTCAAGGACTTGCCCACTATAGACATGAGAACTGTAAGTGCAAGAAACATGTATCCTCTTTTTCTGAAGCAGGATTTTAAGATCTAATTACATTTTATCAATAATTTATCTTCTTGCTAAAAGCTCCTTCGTAATAAGTATACACTTCACTACACAATTTATTACACATACTACTAACTTTAGGGTACATTAACATCTACTTATACATTGTTATACATTTGAAGATACTTAAAAGGTGGAATTTAGTCAATTTTAAATCAGTCAGCAACTAACCATGTAGGCTTAAGTGCTTTCAGATGTGTAATAGGATGTACCATAACAAATTCAGTGACACATTTACACGGTGCATCTATCTTACATGAGTCAGTGTGATGGAATGCTAAATTGTTAAATTACACATATAAAAAGGATTATAAATACAATTTAACAAATTGATTTTTTCTCTCAGAAATATAGGTCACTGAGCAAAAGAACATAAAATATCATTATAAGTAGTTCATCAATCAGTCATTCACCTAAAGTTTTTTAAATTCTAGTCCAACTAAAATTTATTTAATAGAGACTAATGATTGTTAATTATTGTTATTTCAGCTGGTTTCCCCCATAGGATTATTTTACGTAGATGACAAAATGATGATGAAGCCACTTGCCATTCAGTTATACCAAAGACCCTCGGCTGAAAATCCTGTAAGTAACTCCATCATTAGGGAGAACAGGGCAAGATGGGACACTTAAATATCACTTGACCCAGCAACTGTACATTTTGTTTTTGATACTAAATATGGTGCAGAATTTGTTGCTGATAATGGTTGCATCATTTTACAACACTGTGATTTTACAATTAATTTCTCTAAGAAATAGTATGCCAACTTTAAACGTTTTGCTGATTTGTCCCATCTTGCCTTCGGTGTTTGTAAGATGGGACAGGCCAATGGGCAAAATGGGACAGGCCAATGGGCAAAATGGGACAGACCAATGGGCAAAATGGGACAGACCAATGGGCAAAATGGGACAGTGTCCCGTTTTGCGCAAAATCACATGAGGTACTGCTAATTAAGTTCAACCATTAGTTCATCAATCGTAGCAGGACAGATTTGTCATGAATAGGGAAGTAATTATGCATTTATACAACAGAAGCATGAAACTTGGCACACTGTTTAAAAACATCTTAAAGAATATATTTAGATAGGGAGTCACTTCAGATTTGACCTGGTTGACCCATGGCAGCCATTTTCCAAAATGGCGACTAATTCTCTCATTTTCCTGCTTTCTATGAAGTGCCTATAGTAAGACCGTATGGAAACAGTGGTCCTTATTCCTTCCACAGATCTAAAAAACATTATCAATTGACTCCTGGATTGAATTTTAGCGTGGTCACTGGTCAGGGTTCATTTTGTTGGAACTGTTGAAGAAAATGCAGCATTTTCGCGGTTTCCATAGTTTCGTGGAATCTCTCTTGTAACAAGAGCTTTCAAATGAATGGTAGCATCAACAGTTTCTGTAAATTCTTTCTTGAAATGAACCTCAGAACCGAAATCTTCAAAAACGTTTTATTTTCATTTTTTCAATTTCCACACCAAAATTACAAAACCCATTAATGCGGGTGCGAAAGCAGCAAAATGGAAGAACTGACCTCCATTTTGGAAAATGGCTGCCATTCAGAGAGGAGTAATAGATTTATTTCATATTTCTTACATTTTGTGAACAAATAGCTGTGATACATCTGGCCGATATAATTTCATATGAACTGTACAGTTCTATGATAATTTTGTTGGGTTTATAATTAATTCTTTAGCACTTACAAAAGCTATACCAAGGCTATACCAAGGCCTATATATATGCCTTTGTTTGTCTTACAATAGGAATATTTAGTTATCTGATATACTTTTTTCTGTTTGTGTGAATTAGGGGAGACCGGGGTAAGTTGTGCCATTTTTTGCGTCAGACTGATTTTCTGAAAAACCAAAGATTAATCATGTAATCTGAAAATCGCACATCAAAATATAATACATTGGCCAGAATCTACCAAAGTTTCAGGGAAGTCTGACCATTGGGTAGATCATGGTAGGCATTTTAAAAAAGTAGGTCATGTGGCACCACTTGCCCCGGTACTGGGGTAAGTTGTGCCGCATGACGGGGTAAGTTGCTCCGCTTAATTTATTCTAAAAAAAACCTTGTTTTTCACCATTTTCTTCTTATACATCATTTGTATCATGTCTTTAACTTATGACTGACATGTTACCTGATACTAATCAAACATTTATCAGCCATTTTATGAAAAAATTTAAAATGCTGCAAAAACTAGAATTATTTATTGTTTAGAGGGTGGTATAACATTTTTAACACATGTTCCTTTCAGTGTAAGTTATTTCACAACATGTTTAGGCCTTGCATTGAATGAAGACAAAAAAAGATGAATAAAAAATTAAATCCTATGTCATACCATTGGCACAACTCACCCCAATCAAAACGGCACAACTTACCCCAAATTGATTTTCTGGATAAAACTGGTTGTCAAAAATAAGCATACAATGCAAGATGAAATCTAACAACACAAATGTATAGATATACCTCCTAACTCCACCCTACCAGAGGGACATCATCTTATTACAAATACCAAATGACTGAAGAAACACGAATGTCTAGTTTTCAGCGACAAAATTAAATTTATGAGTGTAGCTTTTCATACCATTACATTTGGTAGTTTTTTTCTTGGTGCCTAATGATGTTGACCAAGTGGGCATACATGGGTAGCATTGCCTTCTTTACCCCGTTCTTCATTTCACCCAAACAGTGGGCGGCACAACTTACCCCACGTCACAACTTGACTATTATATTACGTGTAAAAGCCTACAGCCTTAAAAGTCAATCAATTTATTCATAAATCAATCTATTTGATGCATATATTATATAGATAGTGGATGGTGAGGAGACCAATATTGAGTTTTATTGGCCGAAGCAGTAATATTGGTCGAGGCCGGAGGCCGAGACCAATATTACCTGCTAAGGCCAATAAAACTCAATATTGGTCGACTCAACATCCACTATTTGTTATATTCTGCACCAACATTTTCAGACTTTACATTGTTTTGTAAATGAAAGTGTTGCCTGTTTCCGATTTTGATTATTATGCTGGTCAATTATATCTTGATAGCAATTAGCAAATAACAATATCCTTCAACAGCAGCTAACAGCAATTCTGAATTTGAATGGAATTAAACTCAATACAATGAAAGACTACATGACTGTGCCCTGTGTTTCATTTGACACAGTGCAGGTGCACTGAGGACGCCAATATAGCCTTAAGGCGCCAATAACGCTCTCCACACGCCAATATTGTTCTTTATTATGGGCGTGGCACGTGATTGATTTCGTATCATTTGATTGGCTCACAAATTTTGGTGCAGAATATAAATTAATAAGCACAATGATGTTTTAAGTTCACATAAGTTTAATACGCAATATTGACTTAATTAATCAAAATCACAATGTCACTGCATTAATCAATAAATGCTTGTCCATGCTTCAGTACCCCGACAAGATCCGCTGTGATATTGGCCAAAACTGGTCCTGAAGATTGTGTCAGGCCTAGCCATTATTCCAGGGGGACAACCTCCTCCTCCCTCCCCATATTGGCCTACACCATTGTATAGGTCTATGATATAAGAAACCAATCATGAATACATAATTCAGGAAGGGTAAAATGGCACAGGTGAGGGCAGAATGGGACATGATCCAGGGAGCTTCAGGGTCGCTGTCCCATCTTGCCCAAAAACACACATTTTCAGATTGGGTATTGTATTGAAAAAATATCTTTGTGGTGTTCACTACCAATCTTGCAAAAAGCGTTCATTGAGATATTGTTGCCATCACTACGTATAGATTGTCAGGGAGAATAAACTAGCATTTGATGGATCATCACTGAAACAGTGTGTGTTTTTTGTAAGAAAAGTCAATATTTACATTTTTTCACCTAGTTTTCCAGTTCAGCATCATGTGCAAGCAACTGATGATGTCACATAAGAAAGCACATGATTACCTATATAACACCAGGTGGCAGCAGCATCTCATGACAGTAATAAGTTCCTGAGGAGCTTTGTACCGTCTTGCCTGCTGTCCCATCTTGCCCTGTCCTCCCCTATCATATGAACCCCTATTTTAAAATGATTATCAACAATGGTCTCTTTGATTTTCATCCTCCCCATTACTGGCAACCTTCCCACTTCTTCCTACCTCTGAACAACTCACAAGTTGCAACCACCCTATTACTTGCAACCTCTCATCCATTTCCAATCTTCCCGCTCTCCCCACTACTCACAAGCTCCGCACAACACCCAACATCTCCGTGCCTGAACAGATTACCCCAACACCAAAATCCTTACAAGTACCCTCTCAGTGTCTAACGAAGGTAATGGTGAAAAAGACTACTTTATATTGTATACCATACTTCAAAACTGAACAATGACTTGACATGTCTCTTTCAGATATTCCTCCCATCAGACTCTAGTTACACGTGGCTACTGGCAAAAATGTGGTTCGGCAATGCTGATGCTATGGTGCATATCGCAATCAAATACTTAGGTACATTATGAAGACTCCATTCTTAGACAATACAGATCTATCAATTTTGTTACATGGTATTTATCACTTCCTGTTTGCTTTGGATGTTTAAATTTATTTTCAAATTCTGTGCATTTCAGGTTTATGTTATTTACTGCTAGAGGGAGTGACTGTAGCCACGAAGCGCCACCTAGCAATAAATCATCCAATTAATAGATTACTGAAACCCTTCTTACAAGAAGTCCTAGCAACGAATGAGTAAGTAATAAATTACTTTTAAAAGTTCTAATAACTTGTTCTTAGTCAAAGCGCCTTAGCGATACCCCTAAAATGGGACAAGCATCGAAACAATACCACAGCATTAAGTCAACATCCACGTACATCTTGTTGGTGTACAATTAGCTTAAAAAATTAATTTTAATCTATCCAAGTATTAAAATTACTTATTTTGTAGGCATGAAAAAGTTTGCTATTACATTCATTGTTATATCTCTAATCTCAAATCTCTAATTCCTGATTTTCAGAGCTATCCTTCCTTATTTACTCAAAGAGGATGGCTGGTTGGACACATGTACTCAACTGGGAAGACGCGGTGCTACACAAGTCATAGAAAGAGTGTAAGACATTACTTCAGCACATTAATGGATCTTTAAAACAGTGTAATCAGGGAATTGCCCTATCTAGGACACTTTCTTTTTGTGTTGTTATCAGCTGGTTCTAATAAATGTCAGTTGCGCATGGATCACAACCTGCCATATACCAAAACTCTCTGTTGGACTTAAATGTGATTAAATCGGAACTTAACTCACTTGTTTCAGGCATCTCTGGTTAATTTATATAGTTTCACAATACAAAGCAGTTTCAATGAACAGTTTTCCAATTGCACACAGTGATGGTGCGAGCATTTATTGTGTTACCTTTTGCTGCCCAAATCAGAATTACAACAAATCTTTTCAACTGCTTTTCAACAAAATGTTAACAGCATGAACTATTTTCATTTCAGTATGTCAATATGGCGAATAGACGACCATGGATATTTACCAACAGATTTAGAATCACGAGGAGTAAGTAATTCTAACATGTTTAATTAATCTGTTCAGTGTTCACAAGAGATGTATATTTTTGCACAGTTGCAAGCACAAAACTAAGTCAGGCTCAGGGTAAGGACAACGAAAAAACTCAGAAAAGATACTCTAATTACACGTGTGGCAAAAGATGAAACATTTTAACATTGGTTGCCCAAGCCGCACCCAAATATTAAGTTTAGAGGTTGATTACAAATAATTTAATTATGATATTAATGTCCATTATCCTCTCCTAGGTATTAAATGCTGACGTCCTGGAGCATTACCCATATAGAGACGACGGACTACAAATCTTCAATGCGATTTCTGATTACGTTGACCAAGTCATCTTACACTACTATCGTAAGTATCAAATTATTACAATAATTATTTTGGCTTTGGGCGCACCTAAATCTAAGCAGCTAAGGTGGCCATTAAATTAAGTAGAATTTCACACAGCTTCCTCCTCCCATGCAAATGCACCCCAACAGACCTTGAGATGGAGAATTGGAGGCCAATTGGCAGCTGCAGAATAATCACTTTCTACATGTTCCAGCACATGTCCAGAGAAAAGTTTTTGCCTCATGTATTAAGTAACAAAGCAGCACAGCACTATGTACATGCTATATTCACACTAGACATGCTAGGTGATAGATCTTGTGAGACCAGTATCAAACCTCCAATTCAAGCTGTATGAGTATTACTATGAAAGAAATCTAAAACCTGCTAAACTTCGTAATCTGCCAGTTATTGTTTGATAATGCAGCTAACAAATTTATTTTCTTTTAAGACCGAAGAATAACAATAATGTGACACATAATCATACAAAATACGGACAATTGAATCTAAACTATTTTACTGCAGCTGATGATGAGATGGTTCCTGAGGATGATGAACTACAAGACTGGGGCAGGGAACTGGCAAAATCAATCGAGCAGGGAGGACTAGGTATTAAGGTAGGTCATCAATCATAATGTGTTGAAGTTTGAAGAGTGGGGATAAGGGGGCTTTGCATCCAGTAATTCTGCACTAATCAGACAGAAACAGCTTGATGGGACAGGCAGGGATCACAGTGACAAGGCATGAAAGGATGGTTGGGGGGCTTTACGCTCTGTATTTTTGCACTAATAACTTAGTAAAACTAATAAGCACATAAGGATATATAGGACTACAGCAGAAAGATGGTGATTGGTGAAGCAAACAGTCTAACATGGCATTCACTGTTTGCCCAGGCCAGGATCTGAACCACATCCCAGAGGCTAGGCCTAACAACCAAGCATTCTCACACTGAACAAGACACTCTTCTGCTTTGAAGTTAAAAGTTATAAAGAAGGCCTTTCTAATCATGTAATTCAACAACATTGTCAACATACATGTGTGTCTGAGTTAACCCTTAACGGACTAAAGGGACATTAATGTGCATCCCCAGCTTACTGCCTGTGCAGCTGTGCAGGGCCCGTCCTACCGTTCGCCAATTCGCCAATGACGAATTTTTGCTGTAGTGGCGAAAAAAATGTCTGTCTGGCGAAAATTTGGCGACAAGACAGTGGTAAAACTTCCGAGTGAAAGTTCATATTTTCTCATGCTTCTGAGGGCTTACCCAAGGTTGGCAGCTCATCTAAATGACTCTCCTAATTGCCCTGCAGTTAGCCTGTATCTTGATTGTTCATCAACCATTAATTAAGCCTTAGAAAATCATCTTTATTTGGTATCCGTCTATGAACAAGTTCACTTGTGTTAAAACATCGCAAATATGGCGGATTTTGGCCCGTAATGCAACCCTCATGGCTTTCAGCAATCAGCGCCCCTAGTGTATACAGCCCACAACAGTTTAATTAGACAGAAGATAGCAGCTGAGCTCATTGATGATAGAATAGATGACACTGTCACACTGACCTGATAGCAATTGGAAGGATAGACTCTTCTGTCTAATTTACAGTAAGGGGGATTAGTTCTCTTTTGTCAAAGACAAGGTGAATAAGTTGAAGTGCAATTAGCCACTGACCCAATGTGACAGATCAGCCAATTGAGTTCAGTCTAAATAGCTTTTGACACATAACATTATCCAATTAAATGGCATCAATAGAGGGAGAGTAAATAGGAATTTGTTTGGAAATGTACTAGCAGTATTTAGAACTTTATAAAATGTTCTGGTTTTAGAAACTGGTCATAGTCTAATGTTTCCTTTTTCCCAGTTAACATATATGCCAACTGAATTTGTAAAAAAAATAATAAACCAACTGGCATATTAAAGTTTGGTAAAATAATCATGAATAACTTTAATGTCAGATAAATTATAGTGATGCGTAAATATTTCTCCTTTTCTGTTCCCCCCTCCTCCTATTTGCGCTTCTTTAATCGGCTGACTATTCATAGCTCAGGATTCATAGGTTTTTTATTTCCTGGGTAGTAACTTCATGTAGTATTCAAACTGCTGCTAGTTTGTGTGAAATGAGCTAAATTTGTCACCAATGCCGTGCTTACTGGCTATAAATATATAATTTTGGCTAAGGTTTTCTGGATTTGGCTAAAAGTTTGGCTAAAAACATTGGTTGAGCTAGGTCTGCCCTGGCTGTGGGGCCATTTATGTTCCTAAAATCAGCTGTAGTCCCCGATGACGTCACAAGCACAGTATTGTTTTTTTTTTTACTGATCAGTCCAGTAAGGGTTTTAAATATCACAAGAAAACTGCCATGATAAAATATCTTGTCAAGATTTTTATGCTACAGTGACCTAATTCTGAGATTTTAGCATAAACCAGACTCCCTGGTATTTGATCAATACAGCCACCTGCATAATATCACCACTATTCAGTATTCAGAGAGAGAATTTCAATACGCTTGAACATGTTGAACATCAAAGTCAGGATCTAACAATGGCATGCACTGTTGAATACATGATATATTAATATGGAGGAGCTACACATTCATAATTTATTGCTTTATTGTCACTGCATGAATTAAGTTAATCGAAGTTATTCTTTGTCTCTTTATAGGGGCTCCCTAACTCTGGCCACCTTATGAATGCCGATGACGTAGCACGGTTATGCACATCCCTCATCAGTCTATGCACAATTGAGCACACTGCAGTCACAGCCCCCATGTACGACCAGTATGGATTCATCGTCAACTGCCCAACAAGGGTAGACTCCGAGCCACCCTGTGATAAGGCAAGTATTTTAAAAAAAAGAAACTGCAGAAAAATATTCAAGGTGACAAGTTTTTAATTTAAGGTAAAATGTGGATAGAAAATGAGGTAAATTTATTTATTAATTTCTTTGTCAGACATTTCCAAACAAATTTCCACACTTTAATGGGCTTCAAATTTCGGGGTTACAGAGAATTAGATTAAATTAGTGACAAATTTCTATTTAAAGAAAGGGGAAGTAATACCAATTCACTACACGAGTAAACTCTGATGAATTGAAAATTACAGAAAAGGGAGGCTTAAATTAATAAGCAATAAATATCCAATTACAGAAAGCTAGAATGGCAGCGGACATCCTTGAGGCACTCCCTGAGAGACCTGTTGCCCTGATGAGTGCTGCCGTAAGCCGACTGCTCAGCAGAAGCGGGAAGGTCGGATTTGGATTGTGGCATCCGGAGGAATTTGCTCCGGAACATGTGGAAGCAAAGAGCCAGTGAGTACAATGACAAAATTAATGTATTTGATACTCTATGTTTATCGTAGGCTATTTCGGATGACTGGGCTTTACGTTAAATATTGTTACACTGACAGTACATAATGGACAGACTGGAACCAGTGCCACCAAGGCAGTAATGTGAGTTACACTCTTGGTACAGGATGAAAATAAATTTACAAACAAACATCTGTCAAGTCAAACAGGGTTATTGGATTGTGGCAGTGTTGTGCCGGTTTCCGAAATTTGGGATTGAGTTTTGGTTGTAGTGGTAAAATTGCAAAATCGTGTTGTACACATTGCAGACCGAAACCAGGACCGAAACCGCGGTTCTAGGGTAGGAAATTACCAAGAACAGAATTAAATATACCAGAAAACAGTCAGGGAAATTACCAGCATATGAGGACAATTGCAATTCCAGCCAAGTGCTGGCCCTGACAGGATGATTGAGTATGTGGGGTTGATCAGTTGGGTCTCAGAAGAAAGTCTGATCTCTTTGCAGCCATCCTCACCACACAGCAGCATGTCAGTTGTGGGACTTAATTCTATCCAATTTCATGAAATACTGCAAAGTCATCAGCAGCTGATGACAATTTCCTAATTTCTCTGGAGCCTTCGGGTTCTTTTCCTCATTATGTAATGGATAGGTCTGCAAAAATTCATGGAGTTAGTTGACACTGTGATACAACTTTATACCAAGTTTGGAAGTGATGGTTGCAGTAGTTCTTTTATAATAGCCAGTCAAAGATGATTTTGAGCCCTGCCAAAGTCATGGCTAGGCCATGACACTGTGAGCGTGTCATGGGAGGGTGATGACAGTGCTAGGGTGATTGTCATGTGGGGCTGGGGACATTGATTGCATCAGCTGGTGATAATTTCCCTGACTGGAAAAGCCCAACACTACTCGCTACTCTGTGGCCAAGAAAGCACCAAATAACTTCAATTTCAAACTTCAAAGTTTCAGAACATGCTGAATCTGGCTATCCATACGTATGATGATACACCCGAATTTATGTCCATCTGTCTGAAGCTCATTAAATCTAATTTACAAACAAGGACGTAAAATCTGTCAAATCTACAGATAAGGCAGCCTAACAACAGTTACTGACTGGAAGAACTCAAGCAATAATTTCTTTTTTATTTTCCAGATTCCAGGTGGCGCTTGGGAGGATAAGCCGAGAAGTTCAACAGAAGAATGAAACACGACCGAGCTTATACAAATCTGTCGTTTTCGATCCTGCAAATATGTCTAACTCAATAGGGAACACTCTAAATCATAACAAGACTAACCGACCGAGTAAACATTAGCAGAAACCATACTTGTTAGCAAACATTTCGATAGACTTTCATTTGTGAAGTGAATGGTGAAAGGACACACTAACATTCTATTTTTAAAGAAATACACTTCCGTCAACACATTTTATGATTTCATATACATGTCTTTTAATGATGTATGTAGAATTTACAATGACACGCCATTTTATGAAAATCTCCAATTATTAACATGTTATATTTACGAAGTTGAATTTACTTTGTTCATGATTGTTCAATGCAATTTATTGCATGCATCTGCAAAACACCAGTTTTATACTCATTTTGAGAATTGTTGATTTTTTGCATTGCTCTGTACATAATAAAATATATTTTTACACAAAATTCCCGATTTTCTGGAGCTCAGTTATCAGTTATCTCATGCAGAAGTAAAAATATTCCTTCAGACCAATATACCAAGTAATTGTAAATAATTACATACAATTAGTCCTTTGAAATTGGTCTAAAAACAGCGAAAATAATGAAGATCACTTCAGAGTATCATCTGAAGTTTCCACGCCCTTATAAAATGTTGGCTGGCACGGAGCCTTATGCACTTGAACTCCTTCAAACATTTAATTAATTTTGTTGACCTCAACATGCTCAAGAAGTTTGCTGAATCCATGAGGCAGTATTGCAATATTATGATGCTTTTCAAAATAGTTCCAATTCCGGCAGTTGACTGGACTGGCAGAATCAATATCCTGCCGATAAATGCGTCGGATTGAGATATGGAATATTTATTAGCATCACAAATTCACAATTATCTTAACCAAAGATTAGTAAGAACAGCATGCAAACTAAATCAAGACCAAAATTTTACCTTGGGACTTTCATTTTTCTTACAACTTGAACTTGATCTTGAACAACTTGAACTTGATCTTGAACCTAAGATTTCTTGAACTTGATCATGTACTTGATCTTGTACTGTAGTTCTTGACTTTCTTTGAAGTGTGTGAGCTGTCAAATAACTTGCGAAATAAGTCCTTCACTCTGCCACACTGTTTATAAATGGTGCATCACGAGCTGTAATTTTCCAAACCCTGCGAAGTCTTTGATGTCGGTTGAAACTCGTAAAATTCTTCTTTGACACTTCTAAAATCAGTCTCTTTCTTTCTTGATGAAAATTGCAAAAAATATCCGCAATATACATATCTATATATACACGTATCTGTACAATAGGAATCAGTGCAGTCAGTCCAACTGGCTTAGTTTTGCACCACGCTGCCTGTTTTTGATGTGGGCTTCAATAATGTCTTTGTATAAATGGCGACCAAGCAGAGCATAACCAACAGACATGAGGTTGAGGATATTCTGATGGAAACATTCTCCTCCGTACGTGAAGAGGTCCAGGCCCAACTCCAAGCCCATTCCGTAATCGCATTCATCATTTGCAAACTGGATCAACATGACGAGTTCCATGAGAGGGTCGGTTGCAGCGTCACGGTCTGGGCCTTCCTTGGCATCTACGATCTTCTTAAACATCTTCTTGAGATCCCCTGAAAGTACAAGACCAACAAGTAAGGCCACACTTAATTGATTCTTAGCTTCGCGGACCCGCCGACACAATAGATTTCCTGCCCATGGGAAAAAAAAAACTGAAAAAAACAAATTTTTTTTTTTGACGTTATTAAAATTTTTTTTTTCACTTTTTTTTTTCCTACCGACCGACCCTAGAAAAAGTGCCTTGAGAGGATCCGAGAAGCTAAAGATCAATTATGTGTGGCCTAATCAGCCATGTGAAGTCTAGGAGACTCTTGGAGAGTTATTACCACAAGTCAAAATATCTTTAACACCATACCATTCCTCCTTTCCCATTACCTTTCCTACAAACTTATATGCCAAAAACCGAGGTAAAACCTAAGAAACAAGAGCAGGTATACTGCCTCCATATCCCCCATGCCCTACACATCTACCAACTAGAATGGAGTGCATGAGATGCACAAACGTAGCTCTGCTACCAGTGCACAACATCGCATTAAAATACTGTGCAACCACTTGAAGGCTTGCTTGAAGACAGAATACACCCATCAGTATACACCCATCGATATACACTCATCAATAGAAACCCATCATCGGCAGATACAACTCGGTAGACACCCATCGGTCAGTAGACACCCAGCGGTCAGCGAACACCCAACGGTTGGCATACACTCATCAGTCAGTATACAGCCTTTGGAATGTATACATCCATTGGTAAGCATTATTATTTTTAACACATACACCCTTTGGTACATGTACATCATTCGGTCCGCGTACACCCTTTAGTATGTATACATCCTTTGGTACAGTATACACCCTTAGGGAATGTATACACACATTGGTAAACATATACGTTGCCAACACTTGCACCCGTTGCCAACACTTGCACCCGTTGCCAACACTTGCACCCCGTGCCAACACTTGCACCCAATGCCAACACTTGCACCCCCTGCCAACACTTGCACCCATTACCAACACTTGCATCCGGTGCCAACACTTGCACCCGGTGCCAACACTTGCACCCGTTGCCAACACTTGCACCCCATGCCAACACTTGCACCCGTTGCAAACACTTGCACCCGTTGCCAACACTTGCACCCCGTGCCAACACTTGCACCCGTTGCCAACACTTGCACCTGGTGCCAAAGCTTGCACCTGTTGCCAACACTTGCACCCATTGGCCAACAATTGCACCCATTGGCTAACACTTGCACCCGGTGCCAACACTTGCACCCGTTGCCAACACTTGCACCTGTTGCCAACACTTGCACCCGTTGCCAACACTTGCACCCCATGCCAACACCTGCACCTGTTGCCAACACCTGCATTCCCTGCCAACACTTGCACCCGTTGCCAACACTTGCACCCGTTGCCAACACTTGCACCCGTGCCAACACTTGCACCCGTTGCCAACACTTGCACCCTGTGCCAACAACTTGCACCCGGTGCCAACACTTGCACCCGGTGCCAACACTTGCACCCGGTGCCAATACTTGCACCCGGCGCCAACACTTGCACCCGCGCCAACACTTGCACCCCGCGCCAACACTTGTACCCCGCGCCAACACTTGCACCCGTTGCCAACACTTGCACCCGTTGCCAACACTTGCATCCCGTGCCAACACTTGCATCCCGTGCCAACACTTGCACCCGTTGCCAACACTTGCACCTTTTGCCAACACTTGCACCCCCTGCCAACACTTGCACCCCGTGCCAACACTTGCACCCCCTGCCAACACTTGCACCCCGTGCCAACACTTGCACCCCGTGCCAACACTTGCACCCGTTGCCAACACTTGCACCTGTTGCCAACACTTGCACCCCCTGCCAACACTTGCACCCCGTGCCAACACTTGCATCCGGTGCCAACACTTGCACCCATTACCAACACTTGCACCCGTTGCCAACACTTGCACCCCATGCCCACACTTGCACCCCGTGCCAACACTTGCACCCGGTGCCAACACTTGCACCCGGCGCCAACACTTGCACCCCGTGCCAACACTTGCACCCAGTGCCAACACTTGCACCCTGTGCCAACACTTGCACCCATTGCCAACACTTGTATCCCATAGCAACACTTGCACCTGGTGCCAACACTTGCACCCGTTGCCAACACTTGCACCCGTTGCCAACACTTGCACCCAGGGCCAACACTTGTATCCCATGGCAACACTTGCACCTGGTGCCAACACTTGCACCCGTTGCCAACACTTGCACCCCGTGCCAACACTTGCACCCGTGCCAACACTTGCACCCAGTGCCAGCACTTGCACCCGGTGCCAACACTTGCACCCGTTGCCAACTTTTGCACCCGGTGCAGACACTTGCACCAGGTGCCAACACTTGCACCCGGTGCCAACACTTGCGCCCGTTGCCAACACTTGCAACCCGTTCCAACACTTGCAACCGGTGCCAACACTTGCACCCGTTGCCAACTTTTGCACCGGTTGCCAACACTTGCACCCAGGGCCAACACTTGCACCCGGTGCCAACACTTGCACCCGTTGCCAACACTTGCACCCTGTGCCAACACTTGCACCCGGTGCCAACACTTGCACCCGTTGCCAACACTTGTATCCCGTGCCAACACTTGCACCCCAAGCAAACACTTGCACCCCGTGCCAACACTTGCAACCCGTGCCAACACTTGCACCCGGTGCCAACACTTGCACCCGGTGCGAACACTTGCACACGTTGCCAACACTTGCACCCGGTGCCAACACTTGCACCCGGTGCCAACACTTGCACCCATTGCCAACACTTGCACCCGGTGCCAACACTTGCACCCGTTGCCAACACTTGCACCCGTTGCCAACAATTGCACCCCCTCCAAACACTTGTACCCCCTGCCAACACTTGTACCCTCTGCCAACACTTGCACCCGTTGCCAACACTTGCACCATTGGCAACATTACACCCATTGGCAACATTACACCCAATGGCAACATTACACCACCCTCAGGGGTATCCCACCCTTAAGGGATACCCCCTAGGGTTACCCCCCTTATCTATCTATCTATCTATCTTTCTTTCTATCTATCTATCTGTAACTCCCTTCGCCAGACTGGCCTCTCATGCCAATCAAATATCAACTCCCCTAGCCACGATTCTTTGAACTAGTCTCCAGATCTGGCACTCTGCCAAAAGTGACTCAGCAAAAAGTTCTGACACGGGACACCTATCTGGGGAAGCCAGGATCAACAAGAGCTGTGCTACTCTCGTAGCAAAGCTAATACCCACAAGAATTCCAATTTTAGTTATGCCAAATATTTCCGCCAGGTGCACAACTGTGCATATATGTAAGGATGTGGAGACACCTGGGGGTGGAGTTCGCTTTTAAAAATAACATGGCTGCAGGCCAAAAGCACAGCAAAAAGTATTTGGAATGTGGAAATGGTTATGATATTTATTGATTTATGGTCAGATTTGACAAGTTTAGGGGGGTCTTTGAATGTTGGGAAAGGATGAGCATTGTGCATGGTGTGGTGTTTGAGATATTTGATGGACGCCATGACATGGAGACTAAAAGTAAATCCCCCATAGCATAGCATGGGGGATAATTAGCAAAAATGTGCTTGAACATGTCGTATAGTGGAATGGACAAATGACATTATTTGACCCCTGATTTGTTGTATCGTTTTTTTTTTTATGACAAGGATTGAATAAAGTAGACACAAAGGAGGCTAAAAAAAATCCCAATATCTTTACCTGTAGTCTCCGGGACTTCTCTGTAGCCCACTTCATTGGCGTCAACCGGCACGACCATGCCAGCTCCGTGGAATGTTTTACAGTTCACTTTCTTGTCTCTCGCTTTCATGTTTTTCGTCTTCTGTTCCAATGCTAGTCCTTCCTTTTCTGCTGCTTTTTGAAGTTGTTCTTTCAAAGATTTCAAGGATCCTTTCTTGCTGCTGTCTTTTTTCGATAAGTCATCAATGTACCATCTGTAATCAATACACATCAAATCATTAAGATCATTATTATATCTTGAATATGCATTTCTTTTCTTACAATAACTCGAATACGTACTTTTGAACTTTAGACAATCACGGACAAATGAATCAATATGAAGAAACGAAGTTTTACTCACATCAATGCTGCAAAAATGTTTTCGCCTCTGGGGGCAATGGTTCCATTTTCTTTTGCTGAATTTGATGCGAAAAAAACAGGATTTTCTTTCGGATCATCCCTGAAAATTTAGAACAACATTATCACAATGAAATGTACTTTCCACAAAACTTGAACTGCTAAAATCTTCAAAGAGGCGGGTCTCCTGTCCATAGAATAGTATTAGAATCACTGTGAAAAAAGTATGTTTAAACAACGGCAGACAACGACATTGTTGCATCATTACATGGTAGAATCCGCAGGCAAGACGGGTAGATGGATGATAAGGGTTTTACGTCTTGTATTTATGTAACAAGGAGGCTGCTTAGAACAGGACACACAGTAATGAGGCGAGGATATGATTGATACTTCTTTCCAACTTAGGCCAAAGTGAGGTTGGAACTGTATGGTTTGAATTGAACCCTGGACCCAGCAACTGGAAGCAAGCACAATACCACTGAGCTAACCCCCTCCAACATCTGTAAGCAGGAGACTGCTACATCAAATAAAGTTAAGTTAATAACCTCATTCAATTACCTGAAATAACCCATGTGAAACTGAGAGCTGTCATCTCCTTTTACCACAGTCATGAATTCTGGTGGGTCGTAATAATATCTCCAATGGAGGTGATAATTCGGCTTCTTGCCTTTGCTGTTTTTCTTGCAAGACTTCCCTGCTAGGATGTCGTAGGGTCCCACCAGCTGTAAACCTAGAGATTTCTTGAAGGCATCTGCAATAGCAAAATTCATAAACTCCACTGATGATTTATTCTCTGATTTCAATCAATGGTACAAAAATCTTCATTTCATCGATTTAATTTTGTGACTCCGTTTGAATAAATTTCTAAATGAATCGATCAATAAAAAATTGTCCTAGGTTTGTAATTTTATCTATATAATTTTACACTTAAAAATATTTTCATTGCCAGTTATTGAAGGGAAGCCTGATAAATTCAGATAGAGCGTGTAAAAAATCTTGATAATTCTCCATTGTAGATTAACACATCAAATTGTCATCAATCTTCAGTTTTTCTTCAATGAAATCTCCATCAATAAATCATACCTTGTGGATTAGAAGCATTGATAGACTCCGCAACCTCCCAGAGTTGATAGAAGTCCTCAGGCATATCAACCTGGTATTTGCTTTTGATATTTTCTTTCACGTCTGATGGTGACGATGGTCCTGAGTCTTTGTCAACATCAGCTCCTAAAAATCATAATTAATTTATTTCAATATTTAAAAAAAAAATATTTCAGAAACTATTTTCATGCGAACCAAATTTATTTTCGACACCTAGTCAGCGAAAAACTGCATTAAATAGTAAACACTCATTTTAATGTCACATGAAAAGATGGAAATTGATAATTTAATGCCACGAAAATATAGGGATTTTTGGCAAAGAGTTTAAAAATATAGGGAGCAAAAAATATATAGGAATTTATAGGAAATATAGGGCCGCTGGGAGCCCTGCAAATTTCCATCAGACAGATACTAATTGGATGGATGGATGGATGATTGGGGCTTTACGTCCTGTATTTATGCACTTGGTAGGCTAATTAGGACAGGAGGAGGACACGGCAATGGGCGAAGGATGATTGAAACAGCCGTCCAACATCAGCAGGTGACCCGGCAAGAGTTGGATTCGAACCCTTGACCCAGCGATTGGCAGTCCAGCACACTACCACTAGACCAACCCCCCCCCTCAGATACTAATTGGACTTTCATTTTAGTCACAAATCTATTGCAATTATCTGTACATGTTGTAGAGAGCACCTTCCTCACTCATGGCAATTTCAGGCTTTCATTTCTGATTTCAATACATAGGCTCCAATTGGATTGCATCAGTTCACTTACTGATTTATATCTGATGTGGTTCCTACTTCCTAGAGCATGTGGCTCATGACAATAATATGCAAGGAAATTTCTATAACTGTTTAAAAAATATATACTATTATCAGGGCCCGTCCTACCCGTTCGCCAATTCGCCAATGACGAATTTTTGCCTGTAGTGGCGAAAAAAATGTCTGTCTGGCGAAAATTTTGGCGACAAGACAGTGGTAAAACTTCCGAGTGAAAGTTCATATTTTCTCATGCTTCTGAGGGCTTACCCAAGGTTGGCAGCTCATCTAAATGACTCTCCTAATTGCCCTGCAGTTAGCCTGTATCTTGATTGTTCATCAACCATTAATTAAGCCTTAGAAAATCATCTTTATTTGGTATCCGTCTATGAACAAGTTCACTTGTGTTAAAACATCGCAAATATGGCGGATTTTGGCCCGTAATGCAACCCTCATGGCTTTCAGCAATCAGCGCCCCTAGTGTATACAGCCCACAACAGTTTAATTAGACAGAAGATAGCAGCTGAGCTCATTGATGATAGAATAGATGACACTGTCACACTGACCTGATAGCAATTGGAAGGATAGACTTTCTGTCTAATTTACAGTAAGGGGGATTAGTTCTCTTTTGTCAAAGACAAGGTGAATAAGTTGAAGTGCAATTAGCCACTGACCCAATGTGACAGATCAGCCAATTGAGTTCAGTCTAAATAGCTTTTGACACATAACATTATCCAATTAAATGGCATCAATAGAGGGAGAGTAAATAGGAATTTGTTTGGAAATGTACTAGCAGTATTTAGAACTTTATAAAATGTTCTGGTTTTAGAAACTGGTCCATAGTCTAATGTTTCCTTTCTTCCCAGTTAACATATATGCCAACTGAATTTGTAAAAAAATAATAAACCAACTGGCATATTAAAGTTTGGTAAAATAATCATGAATAACTTTAATGTCAGATAAATTATAGTGATGCGTAAATATTTCTCCTTTTCTGTTCCCCCCCCTCCTATTTGCGCTTCTTTAATCGCTGACTATTCATAGCTCAGGATTCATAGTTTTTTATTTCCTGGGTAGTAACTTCATGTAGTATTCAAACTGCTGCTAGTTTGTGTGAAATGAGCTAAATTTGTCACCAATGCCGTGCTTACTGGCTATAAATATATAATTTTGGCTAAGGTTTTCTGGATTTGGCTAAAAGTTTGGCTAAAACATTGGTTGAGCTAGGTCTGGCCCTGTATTATTATTCACTAACTCATACCATCATCTCCATCCTCATCGCTATCAGGTCTGACATATCCGGAAGTATTTCCAGACTTGGGAGACTCCGTTATTTTTTCAGACTTTTTTTCGGACTTCTTGGCATCGCTACTTTTCTGGAAGAAATCTGCAATGGTGCGAGCTTTCTTCTTCGGTGGTTCTGGGGTTGATTCTTCTTCTTTCTCCTCTTGGACTTCCTCTTCTTCTTCTTCTTCGTCCTGAAAGGTAAATATCCAATTATTTTTATACTGAGAAACATTTTCAAAAATTTTTGCAAATTGCATTATCATAATGGATTCCATCGGAACCCCAGAATGATACGGCCTATGGTTTGGATAGGGGTGGTCCGATCTGCATCACTATAATCATTGAGTTCTTAAGCTTAGCCAGGGACTAAAAGCTATTACAGTGTGTATGGCCGATTAGGGAAGCACCGACACAAGTTATCAACTTACTATGGGACTGGAATGAAAAATTAACTGTCAATTTTTCATTTCCATTCCGATACTCTATTTTAATTTTTCTTGCAGATACGAGTAACATATGATACCGTCATACCGATACCATTGGTTAAATTAAATATGGAGCTGTACATCTGTTCCAATACCCATACTCAGATACTGGTATCGATATTGGAAAATCCCTACTCGGCAACGCACAGCGGATAAGACGCAAATTTGTATTTATTCAATGACTGGCCGCAGTCCTCACTCAGCAACTTGGGTTTCGCTGCCTGAGTTGAGTTAAATTTGTCCCAGATTATGAAGATTCTGAAGATATTCTTCAACTATTGCAACATGTGCAGCAAATCAAAGAATTTCAATTTGGCAGAACCTGTCACAATTTTGTCATTGATCAACCACCTGTTCAGTGTCACTCCCATGGCTGAACTCTTCCAGATGCTTGGGGTTCTTTCGGTAGCACTTGCTGCCATATTTGCAAGGCGTTATGTTTTTACTAGCCATGATTTACTGTCCACAAAACACACAACAAATACACAAGCTCAACTTGGCGCGTCCACTTTCATCACTTCTTTCATTTCTTCTGCCAGGTGGCGCGACCTCCCCGCGCGGGTCAGTGTAAAATGCGGACCATGCGGGCCATGCGGACCATGCGGACCACCAATTAAACAAACAAACACTGTGGGTTTAAGGGGTTAAACAGGCTGAGCTGTTGTAGGGAAGCCACTTCTAATTGCTAATACAACACCATGCGGACCAGGATGCAGACCAGAATGCAGACCAGAATGCAGACCAAAATTATGTCTTTATATTCATTAAAAGGCAATAAAATCGCCTGGATATTCACCAGGTCATAATTCTGGCCATTGAGCTTTGTTGTTTCCTTGCTTTGGGTGATAATTTGATTAATTGTTTTAAATTTTACTTGATCTTTTTGACTGAAATAAAAATCGATTTTTTTTTGTTCTTTTTTTGCATAACTTAGCCATTTTATTTTAATTAAAAGACCCATGAAGGGTTACAAAGGAGCAAATGAGGCTGTAATCTAGAATGTCATCCAATTAATCTTTTATTCTTTAATTGCATTTAACACCTCATGAAGGACAGACATTCTCTTTAATCCAATGATCACAAGACCCTGCCGCACAATTACTGATTTACAGATTTGAATATAATAGCAATTTAAATCCAGTCTTTTCAGTGACTGCCCTTTCATATCTTGATCACAACATTTATTCTAAGGTGTGACAGTTACCTTAGGACAAAATATCAATTAAAAAATGCCCTATCTTATTGGTTGAAACTTGATCTGATCTTATTGGTTGATGGATTCTGCTTGACTCATTGGCTGTTGAAAGAATGGTAAGTGGCTTAAATACCAATGATTTCTAAAAATGTCATTCTATATATTGTCTTTGGCATATACAATTTTTATTTTCAGATTCCATTCTGAAATACCTTCCTGACCACCTGAGTCAGGGGGATTACTCTGTTCACTTCAGGAAGATCATTCACAGAGGAGCTACAATCCAGAGTCTTCTAGAGAGAGGATACGACCATATCTAGCACAGGCCCCTCTCCAACTGGACTCCACTGACAGACCTGATGCTGTAATCCTTCATGTTGGGACCAACTCCCTTTTTGACTACTGCCAGGTTAGTGTTTTTATTCATGCAATATTTTTTCTATACTGACCATGTTTATAGGCCTATGAGTAATTGATTTATAGTAACGTGATTTTTAGTTAATGCAGACCAGATTTTTAGACAATGCAGGCCAGATTTATATCATGCAGACCAAATGCAGACCAAAATTAATGCAGACCAAATGCAGACCAGATTTTATATCATACTGACCATGTTTATATGAGTATTTGTCAATAGTAACATGATTTTTAGACAATGCAGACCAGATTTATATCATGCAGACCAGATTTATATCATGCAGACCAAATGCAGACCAGATTTTATATCATACTGACCATGTTTATATGGGTACATTCGATTCGATCTGCTCTAACTACTCCGGAAGTGACGTTTCTACTCCTGGGCTAATGTAAATACTTGAGGAAGGCACGGGACGGCGGGATATAGCAATAAATTTATTTATATGACCACAGTTAATCAACCACCGATGCCACAGAAATGGCAGACCACATTTTAGAAAGCCCAGCTCATTTGAAAGCCAGTTTTCTGCATAAGTGACAACTAGCTCTGGCAGTGGCGTAGCTAGGAAATTTTCCAGGGGGGGCAAAGTATTCAAGTCAGCGATGGAAATGCAACATTTTGGTCGGGGGAGCTATTATCGCTGTTGCGGCAGGGGCGTGCCATCGGCAAAATGCAACGTTTGATGACAATATATTAATTTCTTTCCTGGTCAGGATGGAGCCAGGGGGGCGACCGCCCCCCCTGCCCCCCCTGTAGCTACGCCACTGAGCTCTGGGAAAAATGTGGTTTTTCAAGAGACATTAAATTTGATCTGACATACTTTTTTCTGTTTTTCACAATATCTTCAAAATGGACTAGAATGAACTATTTAGAATAAAATATAACACAACTGTGTAGCTTACTAGTGTTTTGGAAGCTCCCTTTACACAGATATTTGGTATTCTATAGCTTCAATTTTAAAAACGTAACAGGCAATTATAGCCTAGGAATTATAGATTTATTTAACAAGAGGTTGGCACTCTGTAGAGTGCAAAGGAAAGGGGGGTGACTCATCCCAGAGGATAAAAGAGTACATTTTAAGCGCTGGAATTATTTAAATTACGCTTCATTTATACTCCCTATATATATGCAAATTCATACGCTCTAAATATGCTCCCATGTAGAAAAGTACAGCCATTTTTGCAGTACAATCGCAGTACATTTGGTAATTTAAATAATTTGAGCGTTTCAAATGTACTCATTTTTCCTCTGGAAAGGTCTATCCATAATGATGTGAGTCATTGAATTAGGCTGTGGGTCCTTCTGGTCAGGCTCGAATGACAGACATTCTAGGAAACCGTTCCATGTGCTATTTGACATTACCAAAACAGCGATTTTGCTTAACCAAATTAAACGCCGATTACCTATGTCAAAAACGCTATTTCTTAACACTAATGCTTCACAAATAAAATATATAGCCTATAATCACAAAAACAAAAGTTGTTCAGTTATCATTATTTTGTTCTATAATCGTCTCTGTTAGCCAACTTGATACAAAATCAAATAATCCAGTGAGAAACAAAATGGCTAGCAGGTATTGGTAGAAATCTTGAGCTATATTGTAAAAATGTATTTTATATTTTCATTAAAAACTACCCAGCACAAAATGGAGTACATTTGAAGCTCAAATTATTTAAATTATGCTTCCCTTGTATAAAGTATAGGCAATTTTGAGCTATTTTGCAGTACAATTCGAATGCATTTGGTAATTTTAATAATTTGAGCGCTTCAAATGTACTTTTTTTTGCTGTTGGTCTAATTACATGTATACAGGGGTGCCGGAAGGATCGCGGACGGCAGAGACGGTCAGACGAGCAAAGGGCAAATCATATTCGCGCCAATTTCGCGTGACAAAATTTAAATAGAGTGTCAATTATAATTTTGAATATAAAATTACTAATTTGTGCCTAAAATTACTAAAATAAGGCATAATAATGTTTTATTATTAAGATCAAAAGGGCACACCTTGCCCCCCTTGGACAAGGGCGGGAGGGGCAATTGTCCCCCCTGCCCAGGCTACCCCCCCCTGTTCCGGCACCCCTGCATGTATACATGCGCAGACCAGAGTGCAGAGCTATAGACCCCGAAGTCGACTACATAAAGTCAACTAGTGAAGTCATAATAGTTAGCTTAGAGGCTCTGAATGGGGTTTTGTGTCCCCCTGTCCCTTGGCCATTTTACTTTTGAATTCCCTGTCTCTTTTCAAGTTTACTAATGATGCTTTTGAATTCCCTGTCCCTCAGCGCTGAATTGAGTTTTATGTCCCCCTGTCCCTTGGTCATTTTACTTTTGAATTTCCTGTCCCTTGATAGCTCTTGATCATTTTACTTTTGAGTTCCCTGTCCAGGGGCGTATCTAGAAATGGCCTGGGGGGCATTACATGGGGTGAATACGGGGCGCTCCGCGACTTTTCTCATCTATTCCATGTTAATTTTTGGCCTGAGGGCCCCCCTAAATATGCCAATGTCCCTGTCCCCCATATTCCCCCATCCAGAGCCTCAGCTTTCCAAGCAGCAAGTTGTTGTTCAGTCCAGTCAAGTCAGAGTTGAGTCAGCTAAAGTCAAGTTATTGTTGCATAACTATTTTCAACTCACAGAAATGGTTTAGGTACCATTCTAGACAGCATAAAGAGCACAAGATACATTCCACACTATTTAAGGACTCTGCAATATATAAAACTCAACAAAAATGGACGCATTTGCAACCTACATGATTTCTGAGTGAAAAAATTCTGAAATTTCCGAAGTTATAATGTATTGTTGGTGATTGTTTCAGAGAAGGGAAATTGCATTAAGTCAGCTGAAGTTAGTGAAAGTCAAGTGAAGTCTGTCTGAGAGTAGCTGAGTCGACTAGTCAGTTGAACTTCTAGTCAGCAGACCAGAGTGCAGACCAAATGCAGACCAAACGCAGACCAGAATAAAGTGCAGGCCAGAATGCAGCCTAAAATTAAGACCAGCTAAGTATGGCTCAGTTCACTTTTATTCATACTTAATTGAACAGTAACTGTTATCATGTGCTAAACAAACCTTGACATGCAAGGGTGCTCCTGAAAGCAAGAGGAGGAACCTCCAAGAGGAAGAAGAAGAAGACCAGGATGCTGACAAATCATTCCATTATAGGCCTATATAGTTTATATAAATTAAAATAAATGTATGCATGTCCCAATTAATAATTCTCTTTGGATACAGTCTACAGACCAGGACACAGCAGTCTACCGTATTTATTGAAAAAAAAAACAGTTGTCTTTTTCCTTAATTAATTAATTTATCTGATAATTTATTGCAAAATCACTGTGGACCTGTTATCCAGTTGGTCCACATGGTCTGCACTTGGACTGAATAGTGTTTTCCCAAGACTTGAACCAATAGACTGGCTGCCCCGCTGCCAAAACGTCTGTTCCGCATTTTACAGTTACTGCTCTGCTCCAGGGAGCACTTTGGAGCAGCGAAACGAATGTACCCTATGAGTATTTGTCAATAGTAACATGATTTTTAGACAATGCAGACCAGATTTATATCATGCAGACCAAATGCAGACCAAATTTTTTTCTATACTGACTATGTTTATATGAGTATTTGTCAATAGTAACATGATTTTTAGTCAATGCAGATGAAGACTTGCAGAATTGGCTGTGTTCTAAATGTCTTAATAAAAGAGCCAGGAAGAGAGTCAAGCCTTTTGAATAATTAAATAATTACCTTTATATTTGTGGTACATTTACACTGTATTATACTGAATAAAGAATTCTGACAGCTTGTGTTCATTTCAATAATGTTTTTATCACACAATTCAACTGAATAAAGAAATTGGAAACCTTGTGTTACTATGTTTTAATTTAGGCTGATTAGTGTTTTTATCAATAAAAAATGATTAATTTGGTTTTTACTTGGTAAAGCCTTTATCTACCAGGTCATCCTCTGGCTATCTGGCATGAACTGAGGCTGTATTAGCGATGTAGCGAGGTCCGCATTTTACTAGCGTAACTGTTAAATTCTTTAAATATCAATCTGGTCTGCAGACTGGATGGTCTGCATTTGGTCAGCAGAGCTGTTCTGGTCCGCATTTGGCCCGCATGCTTGGTCCGCATGGTTGACCCCAGTGTATTACTAGTGCCGCTTCACTGCCAATGAAGCCACTTACTGTTTGTTTTAGAGTTGGTCCGCATGGTCCGCATGGCCCGCATGGTCCGCATTATACACTGACCCCCGCGCGGGTCAGTGTAAAATGCGGACCATGCGGGCCATGCGGACCATGCGGACCACCAATTAAACAAACAAACACTGTGGGTTTAAGGGGTTAAACAGGCTGAGCTGTTGTAGGGAAGCCACTTCTAATTGCTAATACAACACCATGCGGACCAGGATGCAGACCAGAATGCAGACCAGAATGCAGACCAAAATTATGTCTTTATATTCATTAAAAGGCAATAAAATCGCCTGGATATTCACCAGGTCATAATTCTGGCCATTGAGCTTTGTTGTTTCCTTGCTTTGGGTGATAATTTGATTCATTGTTTTAAATTTTACTTGATCTTTTTGACTGAAATAAAAATCGATTTTTTTTTGTTCTTTTTTTGCATAACTTAGCCATTTTATTTTAATTAAAAGACCCATGAAGGGTTACAAAGGAGCAAATGAGGCTGTAATCTAGAATGTCATCCAATTAATCTTTTATTCTTTAATTGCATTTAACACCTCATGAAGGACAGACATTCTCTTTAATCCAATGATCACAAGACCCTGCCGCACAATTACTGATTTACAGATTTGAATATAATAGCAATTTAAATCCAGTCTTTTCAGTGACTGCCCTTTCATATCTTGATCACAACATTTATTCTAAGGTGTGACAGTTACCTTAGGACAAAATATCAATTAAAAAATGCCCTATCTTATTGGTTGAAACTTGATCTGATCTTATTGGTTGATGGATTCTGCTTGACTCATTGGCTGTTGAAAGAATGGTAAGTGGCTTAAATACCAATGATTTCTAAAAATGTCATTCTATATATTGTCTTTGGCATATACAATTTTTATTTTCAGATTCCATTCTGAAATACCTTCCTGACCACCTGAGTCAGGGGGATTACTCTGTTCACTTCAGGAAGATCATTCACAGAGGAGCTACAATCCAGAGTCTTCTAGAGAGAGGGATACGACCATATCTAGCACAGGCCCCTCTCCAACTGGACTCCACTGACAGACCTGATGCTGTAATCCTTCATGTTGGGACCAACTCCCTTTTTGACTACTGCCAGGTTAGTGTTTTTATTCATGCAATATTTTTTCTATACTGACCATGTTTATAGGCCTATGAGTAATTGATTTATAGTAACGTGATTTTTAGTTAATGCAGACCAGATTTTTAGACAATGCAGGCCAGATTTATATCATGCAGACCAAATGCAGACCAAAATTAATGCAGACCAAATGCAGACCAGATTTTATATCATACTGACCATGTTTATATGAGTATTTGTCAATAGTAACATGATTTTTAGACAATGCAGACCAGATTTATATCATGCAGACCAGATTTATATCATGCAGACCAAATGCAGACCAGATTTTATATCATACTGACCATGTTTATATGGGTACATTCGATTCGATCTGCTCTAACTACTCCGGAAGTGACGTTTCTACTCCTGGGCTAATGTAAATACTTGAGGAAGGCACGGGACGGCGGGATATAGCAATAAATTTATTTATATGACCACAGTTAATCAACCACCGATGCCACAGAAATGGCAGACCACATTTTAGAAAGCCCAGCTCATTTGAAAGCCAGTTTTCTGCATAAGTGACAACTAGCTCTGGCAGTGGCGTAGCTAGGAAATTTTCCAGGGGGGGCAAAGTATTCAAGTCAGCGATGGAAATGCAACATTTTGGTCGGGGGAGCTATTATCGCTGTTGCGGCAGGGGCGTGCCATCGGCAAAATGCAACGTTTGATGACAATATATTAATTTCTTTCCTGGTCAGGATGGAGCCAGGGGGGCGACCGCCCCCCCCTGCCCCCCCCTGTAGCTACGCCACTGAGCTCTGGGAAAAATGTGGTTTTTCAAGAGACATTAAATTTGATCTGACATACTTTTTTCTGTTTTTCACAATATCTTCAAAATGGACTAGAATGAACTATTTAGAATAAAATATAACACAACTGTGTAGCTTACTAGTGTTTTGGAAGCTCCCTTTACACAGATATTTGGTATTCTATAGCTTCAATTTTAAAAACGTAACAGGCAATTATAGCCTAGGAATTATAGATTTATTTAACAAGAGGTTGGCACTCTGTAGAGTGCAAAGGAAAGGGGGGTGACTCATCCCAGAGGATAAAAGAGTACATTTTAAGCGCTGGAATTATTTAAATTACGCTTCATTTATACTCCCTATATATATGCAAATTCATACGCTCTAAATATGCTCCCATGTAGAAAAGTACAGCCATTTTTGCAGTACAATCGCAGTACATTTGGTAATTTAAATAATTTGAGCGTTTCAAATGTACTCATTTTTCCTCTGGAAAGGTCTATCCATAATGATGTGAGTCATTGAATTAGGCTGTGGGTCCTTCTGGTCAGGCTCGAATGACAGACATTCTAGGAAACCGTTCCATGTGCTATTTGACATTACCAAAACAGCGATTTTGCTTAACCAAATTAAACGCCGATTACCTATGTCAAAAACGCTATTTCTTAACACTAATGCTTCACAAATAAAATATATAGCCTATAATCACAAAAACAAAAGTTGTTCAGTTATCATTATTTTGTTCTATAATCGTCTCTGTTAGCCAACTTGATACAAAATCAAATAATCCAGTGAGAAACAAAATGGCTAGCAGGTATTGGTAGAAATCTTGAGCTATATTGTAAAAATGTATTTTATATTTTCATTAAAAACTACCCAGCACAAAATGGAGTACATTTGAAGCTCAAATTATTTAAATTATGCTTCCCTTGTATAAAGTATAGGCAATTTTGAGCTATTTTGCAGTACAATTCGAATGCATTTGGTAATTTTAATAATTTGAGCGCTTCAAATGTACTTTTTTTTGCTGTTGGTCTAATTACATGTATACAGGGGTGCCGGAAGGATCGCGGACGGCAGAGACGGTCAGACGAGCAAAGGGCAAATCATATTCGCGCCAATTTCGCGTGACAAAATTTAAATAGAGTGTCAATTATAATTTTGAATATAAAATTACTAATTTGTGCCTAAAATTACTAAAATAAGGCATAATAATGTTTTATTATTAAGATCAAAAGGGCACACCTTGCCCCCCTTGGACAAGGGCGGGAGGGGCAATTGTCCCCCCTGCCCAGGCTACCCCCCCCTGTTCCGGCACCCCTGCATGTATACATGCGCAGACCAGAGTGCAGAGCTATAGACCCCGAAGTCGACTACATAAAGTCAACTAGTGAAGTCATAATAGTTAGCTTAGAGGCTCTGAATGGGGTTTTGTGTCCCCCTGTCCCTTGGCCATTTTACTTTTGAATTCCCTGTCTCTTTTCAAGTTTACTAATGATGCTTTTGAATTCCCTGTCCCTCAGCGCTGAATTGAGTTTTATGTCCCCCTGTCCCTTGGTCATTTTACTTTTGAATTTCCTGTCCCTTGATAGCTCTTGATCATTTTACTTTTGAGTTCCCTGTCCAGGGGCGTATCTAGAAATGGCCTGGGGGGCATTACATGGGGTGAATACGGGGCGCTCCGCGACTTTTCTCATCTATTCCATGTTAATTTTTGGCCTGAGGGCCCCCCTAAATATGCCAATGTCCCTGTCCCCCATATTCCCCCATCCAGAGCCTCAGCTTTCCAAGCAGCAAGTTATTGTTCAGTCCAGTCAAGTCAGAGTTGAGTCAGCTAAAGTCAAGTTATTGTTGCATAACTATTTTCAACTCACAGAAATGGTTTAGGTACCATTCTAGACAGCATAAAGAGCACAAGATACATTCCACACTATTTAAGGACTTTTTTAAAGTCTCTGCAATATATAAAACTCAACAAAAATGGACGCATTTGCAACCTGCATGATTTCTGAGTGAAAAAATTCTGAAATTTCCGAAGTTATAATGTATTGTTGAAGATTGTTTCAGAGAAGGGAAATTGCATTAAGTCAGCTGAAGTTAGTGAAAGTCAAGTGAAGTCTGTCTGAGAGTAGCTGAGTCGACTAGTCAGTTGAACTTCTAGTCAGCAGACCAGAGTGCAGACCAAATGCAGACCAAACGCAGACCAGAATAAAGTGCAGGCCAGAATGCAGCCTAAAATTAAGACCAGCTAAGTATGGCTCAGTTCACTTTTATTCATACTTAATTGAACAGTAACTGTTATCATGTGCTAAACAAACCTTGACATGCAAGGGTGCTCCTGAAAGCAAGAGGAGGAACCTCCAAGAGGAAGAAGAAGAAGACCAGGATGCTGACAAATCATTCCATTATAGGCCTATATAGTTTATATAAATTAAAATAAATGTATGCATGTCCCAATTAATAATTCTCTTTGGATACAGTCTACAGACCAGGACACAGCAGTCTACCGTATTTATTGAAAAAAAAAACAGTTGTCTTTTTCCTTAATTAATTAATTTATCTGATAATTTATTGCAAAATCACTGTGGACCTGTTATCCAGTTGGTCCACATGGTCTGCACTTGGACTGAATAGTGTTTTCCCAAGACTTGAACCAATAGACTGGCTGCCCCGCTGCCAAAACGTCTGTTCCGCATTTTACAGTTACTGCTCTGCTCCAGGGAGCACTTTGGAGCAGCGAAACGAATGTACCCTATGAGTATTTGTCAATAGTAACATGATTTTTAGACAATGCAGACCAGATTTATATCATGCAGACCAAATGCAGACCAAATTTTTTTCTATACTGACTATGTTTATATGAGTATTTGTCAATAGTAACATGATTTTTAGTCAATGCAGATGAAGACTTGCAGAATTGGCTGTGTTCTAAATGTCTTAATAAAAGAGCCAGGAAGAGAGTCAAGCCTTTTGAATAATTAAATAATTACCTTTATATTTGTGGTACATTTACACTGTATTATACTGAATAAAGAATTCTGACAGCTTGTGTTCATTTGCGAGTTCACTCGCATTTGTGAGCAAACTGGGTTAAATAAGGGTAGTCAGAAATTTTGGATCGTTTGTGAGAGACAAGGGAGCACTTTTTAAAGTTTCTTTTTCATGAAATTAATGAAGAATTGGCTAACTTGAGGCGCCTTGCTCACATTTGTGTCTTTGGTGTCTTGTTTAATTACAATTTAAGTTTTTAGTTTCAACAAAATCACAGCAAAACAGGAAATAGAAATACTGTTGTTATTGTTTTACTGCCCTCTGATTGGCCGAAACAGTTGCGATCGTTTTTTGGACACTTCTAATGGGGCTAAAATTATAATTTTAGGCTCTTTAGAATTCCAAATCCTTGAACCATATGAATTCGTTTTTTTATGGAGATATCTTTATTCATTGCCGAGAATTCGTTGAAAAAAAATTAAAAAATATGCACAGTGTTGATGCAGGTGTGAATCTTTATAGGCTCATTTCAGCCGCTTAGAATCATCAGATTTTCACCAAATTTTCACACAACGCAGTTTAGAACCTCCCTGAAGAAACAAAACCATCATTTCCTGTCCGACTATTCATTAAAACCCCTTATTTTCGCTCGTACGATAGCGTCTTTTTACCGCAAATCACTTCCTTCTTTTATCAAAATTTCAGATTTTTCACTCTCAACTTCTCTTCAACTTTTAAACCACTTGTAATCATCGTAGAAATCTCTAAGTAGGCTCATTGTCTTCGCAATTTAATTCTCTACAAGCTGGTGTTTTTTATTTTTCAAAACAATCCATAATAACTTCTATAAAACGTCCGTTTCACAACGTTGTTTCACCGCTACACTTAGTGTAGTATAGGCCTACATTCCAACAACCAATCAGATCTCTCTATTTCTAATTCCCCTTTACTCATCAACCTATTCCTCTCACGACCTCATCTATCCCCTCATAACATCCCTCTATCCTTCCTCTCTTCCTCAGTTCTTCCCTTTCTTCCTAGAATTACTACATACTTCAATTTTTCACTTCCTTCTCATACTGTCAGCCCATTGGCTGTCAATATAAACAGTGTATCCCATTTTCATAATCTAGCTATTTGTAAACATTGTATCTCATTTTCACCATTCAGCATCACATCTTCATTTGTAAACATTGTATGCCATTTTCACCATCTAGGACCCATCGTAAACATTGTATATGGTTTTCACTATCTAGAACCAAACTCTATTTTGTAAACAGTGTATAGCATTTTCACCATCTACATCACAACTCCCTTTTTCGTATAAATCCCTCACTTCCACTTCTCTCTCATCACCCCTTTCCCCTCACTTACCCCTCCCTTCCTATACATAACCCCACCTTCACTTTCACCCAAAACTTCACTTTTTCACTTTTCTCCCTATACTTAAATTACTTCATTCACCCTCACTTACCCCCACTTACCCCCATTTACCCTCACCACCTTTACTCTCTCAACCTCTCTCTCTTTCTCCCCTTACATCCCATACTTAAATTTCTCATTTACCCTCATTTTACCCTCACGTACCCCCACTTACCCCCCCCCCTTTTTCCACCCAAAACAACTCTTTCTCCCTCTAACCTCCAACACTTAAATCACTCCACTTACCCTCACTTAGCCCCACTTACCCCCATTTACCCCCACCACTTTTTCCACCCAAAACTCCTTTTTTCTTCTCTACTCACTTCCTCTACTTAAACTACCTCAATTACCCCCACTTACCCCCACTTAACCCCATTTACCCCCACCACCTTTTTCACTCTAAACTTCTTTTTTCTTACCTACACACTTCCCTTACCTAAATTACCTCAAATACCCCCACTTACCCCCATTTACCCCCACCACCTTTTTCACTCTAAACTTCTCTCTTCTTACCTACTAACTTCCTTTACCTAAATTACCTCAATTACCCCACTTAACCCCACTTACCCCCAATTACCCATTTACCCCCACCACCTTTTTCACTCTTAACTTCTCTCTTCTTACCTACTCACTTCCTTTACCTAAATTACCTCACTTACCCCCATTTACCCCCACTTACCCCCATCACCTTCCCCACATAACATATATCTTTCATCATTTCTCACCTCATCATCACTAGTTCTCAATATGAGCACCGACCCCAAAAAGTCTAATGTTTCCACACGATCGCGTAGCCGCTCCGAAACTCGAAAAGAATCAGGGTGTGCAGATTACTCTTTTTATGACGCTGTCAATGGTCCTTTTTAGGTTTTCGCGTTCCTTCTTCGTAGTGGTTACTGCTTTCCATGCATATGTGGCAATTGGTATTATGCAGGCCTTTACCACCTGCCACACCATTCTCATCTTAATACCTTTAAGGTCTGGGCTTCTTGCTATAGCCATAATTGTGTTGTAAGCCGCTTGTACTTTCTTCTTTACTTCATTAAGTTGTTTATTCCATTTTTCCACTTTTTGCAACCATCAGTATCTGAAGTTCGGGGGGAACGGGCACTGCCCCCCCTGGTCATACCACTGCTAAGTTTATCGTCTGTTATCTTTCTCCGATCATGTATGGAAATCTAGGCCCCAAATTCGACACCATTTTCCCGAGAATCAACACATCAAAGCAAAACAACATAAGCATGGTGAACTCGCATGTGTTCCGCTTGCGACACAAATTCTAGTTTCAATAATGTTTTTATCACACAATTCAACTGAATAAAGAAATTGGAAACCTTGTGTTACTATGTTTTAATTTAGGCTGATTAGTGTTTTTATCAATAAAAAATGATTAATTTGGTTTTTACTTGGTAAAGCCTTTATCTACCAGGTCATCCTCTGGCTATCTGGCATGAACTGAGGCTGTATTAGCGATGTAGCGAGGTCCGCATTTTACTAGCGTAACTGTTAAATTCTTTAAATATCAATCTGGTCTGCAGACTGGATGGTCTGCATTTGGTCAGCAGAGCTGTTCTGGTCCGCATTTGGCCCGCATGCTTGGTCCGCATGGTTGACCCCAGTGTATTACTAGTGCCGCTTCACTGCCAATGAAGCCACTTACTGTTTGTTTTAGAGTTGGTCCGCATGGTCCGCATGGCCCGCATGGTCCGCATTATACACTGACCCTCTCCGCGCACCTGCTCCATCTGGCGAAAGATTTTATTTGGAGAAACCAGCTGCTTCCGGAGAAGTGAAAATAGGATCTTGAAGAATTTATAAATTGATTGTTTTGCGTGTATTTATCCTTCTCTAACATCTGTGCTACTTATTCACAAACTTTAAAAGTGAAGTATAATGTCAACTAAATAACAGACATCAGAAGAGAAGAATGTGAGGTGAGGGAAGAAGGTTTTGTCCTTCATTTTGTGAGTTGCTAAGTGAAGATGCTGGCTGCTTGTCAGTTGAGTGATTTGTAAAAGCAGTGTGTGCAATACAAACAAAAGCAATGTGATTGCCAATTAGTCAATGAAGTCTCATAATTATGGTAGATTCACTAGATTGAAGGATTCCATTTCATCCCTGACTTTAGATCATGTAGATAGTGTGTAAAATTTCTTCTAACACAAATATAGTCCCAGATGTCAGCCTTTCAGTTTCAATGATCTATCACATGATCACACATTTCTTAGTCATCAGTCTCTTCATCAATGGCCATCAACTCTTTTACATAAGAAAAAAGGGCATAATCACGAAATAGCCCCGCATACCATCTGATAACGGAATGACTTAGCGTGACCATTGAAAGGTATAGGGTGCTACTCATTCAGTGACAGTCAGAGGTGCGAGCCTTATTTCTTAATTATGCCAAAGAAAGTATGAGATAAAATCAGATTTTTAGGGTTTGACAACTGACTTGGGTTTAACTTTAGTCAGGCTGTCAGAGACAGAATCATATTCGTACATGCTCTGTCAATAAGTGTCACTGCCATTCAATGGTGGTTAGAAATAGAAATAAGTAAGCTGATTATGGTTAATGATGAATTTATGATGCAAGTGACTTTTCTAGACTTGATCTATTTCAATACCAGTAAATCTGCAAATATATTCATTGCGAATTAGCTCACATTATTGCTGGAGTTAAACGTGTTGATTCACAAATCATATTGGTGTGAGACTATTGATTTCTGTTTGATTTAGTGGGAAATTTACAATTTTGTAATTAAAATGTGATATGATATCATTTAATATGGTTGGTGCTATAACAGTCCTTTTGTCAAATTATGTAAAGTGCAATTGATGAATTACATGTTAAAAAGCCACTTTGTCAGTAAATCAAATACCACAAAACAGTTGATTAACACACACTGGTCTTGCTGTCTCAGCAAAAATTACTAAAAATGTCGAAATGGACGGATTCTTATCTGTACAAATTTTGTCTGTTCACAGATGTTGGAATGGAATCGGACAACTTGATGGCATCATCAACGGAGCCAAGATATCAAGCTGTTGGAGCGAATGGCATTCTGATTGAGACGACTAGCCATTCGGATGACGAGATGATCGACATAACAGCAGGAACTACCCACGAATACCAGGAGTATTCGGACCTCACTGACAAGTCCCATGGTAAGTGGATTCACTTTTAAAATTGCATTATTAATTCCATATCGCGATAATTAAATCACTGAAAGATTTATAAATGTTTACAAAAGTACCTTCTCTGAGAGGATCAGTTTTGCGACCATGAAGAAGGTAAGAACTTCGCAGACAATGACTTCATAAGGGTGCCACTTTCAACTGTCTTGGATGATTGGAGCTCAGTCTATAAAAGTTTTCCATTTTCCATGTATATTGGAAATTGGCGAGGTCATTCAGGCATCTTAATCTGTGCTGTTTGCCTAAATTTTATATTTTATCCATTCAAAAAAACTTGAGGTTCATGAGTTTGGTCTTTTCACACTGAATTTGCTGTCGGCCTGCCTGAAGCATATTTGCCTCATTTCTGACAAAAAGTCAGATTCAATATTTTAATCTCCTGGAATCACCACCTAGATTCTTGAAATTTATGAATTCCGATGTTAATTGATCGATTACTGAAACAACAATTAGTTTGGTCATTACTGTAAATTCTGTCAGATCCTCTGAGGACAAATATATGCACTTATGCCAATGATTTCACACTGCAGCATAGTGAGGTAATGACCCTTTTCGGAATGGTTGGTGCTCTTTGTTCCAAGTGTGGAATTATTACTTCCAAATAGAGTTTTCTATAGAGAAAGTTTTAAACTTGCGTTTTTCAGTTCGATTGATTTGACAAAAGTGACAAGTAATTATCAGTATTTTGGATTGTCCTTCAATGACCCCCAGGTGATGGTGCTTTCAGCTGTATCGCCCTTGCTTTTTCTTATTGAATGTTAATTTGGTCTTTTAAAAAATAAAAAATCTCCCGGGGCTATTAGCCTCAGAGGGAAGTTGCATCCTTGAGAATTTATGCATATTATTATCGTGGTGCTGTTAGTTTCATCATTTTGTTCATAGAAGCATTATATGTGCTAGGAACTACGTCGTCTCTTCTAACTACATGTCGATTGAAAGAAACATTGGATCCATATATATAAATCACTTCTTCTTTTTGCAATAGGAGGCTTTCTTAGGAGCGTGTGTTTCTGTGTCATCCATGCAATTAAAATTTCCTATTGACCAAATGCTGACTATCTAGTATCTCCTTATACCTGTTCTAAATTTGCTGTTATCATATATGTCTATGGCCATGGACCTTCAGATATTTTTATGTGAGCTATAAATGTTACCTTATCAATTAATAGTTTTGATATCATATTATCTACAATTCATAAACAACTTAGATTATGAATCATAATCATGAGTCAGATTATCATTATATATATGTGTTATCAAATCATGAGTGTCATATATAATGAATTTGAAAGAAGTGAATTTTTGAATATCCGTTAATCAGACCTTTCTTATGTGAAGAGTCTTGAGATCTTTTGTTACTCAATCTTTAGATAGAAGACAAAATTAATGCAAATATTAAATACATGAAATAAAAATTTTAAAAAGTTAAAAATCTTTAAAAGTTTTTAACAAAATTAATAAAACTCAGATTTGGTAGGAGCAATAATTTCACGGAGACAGTATTATTGTCCTTGTCATTTGGTTTAATTGGGTTATAATCTTAACATGCCTTAGCTGCTACCAAACTTTGTAGGTATTTCACTATGTTGTGATTTATTGTGTATCATCACACTAACTCTTAGTACACCAGGTGGGGACAGTGATGGTTATGAAAAGTTTTGTTTGATAACAAACTTGTATACAGGTCAAACATATTATAGAACAGTGGTGTACAATTACAGAAACTTTATATGGATTGAGTTTCTTTGTATGGACATTTGAAGCTGGAACTGCCACTTGATCTTGAGATAGACTGATAGTGTGAACCTGTGTGTGGTAGCTGCGATTAGACTGAAGATATATCAAAGAACCGCCCCTTGGCCTATTAAAGAATATTTGCATCTGATATGCATGTGGTCTACATTTATCATGAATATTTTACATGATCACTCTCACAGGCCTACATGATCACTGACACCTATGCTATCCAGATTTAGATTTTGACTCTATAGACACTCAGGAGTTATGAGATGGGTATTTGCTTATGAAGCACATGTTGATTGAATTAGATTTGATTTTCTAACATAAAACTTAGTACTGCTCAGAATGCTCATATTGTACTTCGTTTTAGACTGCAGAGAAACTTACTCTAAGCAGCTTTGCTATTTTGCCTTATACTGGAGTTGTACATGAGATTTTTACTTGTCGAATGAATTGGATTTACTTTTCTTACATAACTCAGAATTATTGCTCAGAATTTAATTTTGATCTGTCCTTATTGTTGACCTGTTCTACACTGACATATATTTCCATGGTTATATGAACATCAGGGGGTGATTCATTTTTGGTAAAGCATGACTGCATAGCACCATGACAATTACTAAGCATTTTTGCAAGATTTGATCCGTGGTACAGAATATCACAGTGCTAGAACACTTCAGTACCTTTTGTGAGGACTGTTGAGTTGTGCCTAGAAGTGTCACCTCACTTCTTATCGTGGATTTACATTGATATACACTTCAAAGTATGGCCATGATAACATGATAAGGGTCATGAACTACAGAAAAGTTTACTGCTGTCATAAGAGGAAGACTTGAGAAATTCGAGTTTACTACTGCAGGGGAATTTGACTTGTTGCCATTACATATAGGCCTATACAGTGATCTTCAAACAAAAGGATTTTCTTTCATGTGTGACTGCCTACCTGCTATGTACAGTGTTTAAGTGTTTTACATGTCTAACTTGTATAATCAGATAATGAATGTCTGACAATTTTGTCACAAAGATTTGTTGGAACTACCGAAGTTCTGGAAAAATTACACGGTGAAATCTGTTCATGAACACTGGATAAATTACTACAACAACTGGATTTACCTTTTGTAAACTAACCTGAAAAGTGAAACGACATTTTCAACTTAATCGTCAGTATGCTATTTGAATGATAATAAGTGATTTCTAGACTTTTCAAAATGCCCCGGAGAGCAAAACCAGAAGACACAGAAGCTGTCTTAGACTTGGATGAAGTTGACTTGGAGCATCAAGCAACCTTCACGTTGCCTAGCAACCCCCGTAGCAACGGTGACAACAACCCACCAATTGACATCGTCAGCAATGGAAGTAATGGAACTACCCATATAAACACGGCTCTCCATAGCAACGGTACTCGAGTCACATTCCGAAATGGAGCTTCAAGAAAGTCAGGTAATTTTTGTGACCCCGATGGTCCTGAAGTTAGAATAAGAAACAGCAACATGTTCAAATTTTACTCTAAAGAATCTGGTTTCCTTTCTTGAATGTCTGTGCATCTAATTGATATGGGGCCCTGCGCATTTGTACACCTCTACAACATGTACTACCTAATATTCGATTCCGCAGCAACATGTTCAAATTTTACTCTAAACTTAGATTGAATTCATGATTTGCATTACATAGTTTCTGGGGAATTATGCCTGGGTATCTTTGGTGATATGGCATCGAAGAATCTTTTTGCCGGCACCATAGAATTACATATATATTTGAAATTACACAACATTGCACAGAAAGGATCAAGAATGAGTTCCATAAAACAATGTAAAAGCAAGGCCTGGGATCTTGTTTCATTGATTTTAGTTGGATAGTTGCAGATACGAACTAACTTCCATTTTGCGTATTGGAAAAAACAATTTCACCTGTACTGAACTTGTATTATCTAACAGTTTGTCTGGTGTATGTATATTAGTCATTGGCATCGTTCCGCTTGCTACTCTGGTCAGCAAATACGGCTATGAAATTGATTGGCTTGGAGACTACAGTAGTTTGCAATTATTTGTTTTTTAGTTGATTTTTCAAATATGTATATGTTTATCTATGAATCTAAATGTTTGACCAATCAATGAAATGTCAAACGCTACATAGTACATACATATATACCTATAAATAAACACATGCAATGTCATAGGTATTATATTGTTTGTCAATTTACTAGAATATACAATATTCTTGATTGATAATCCTTCTCATATTGATGTAAATCTGTGGTAACTTCACTTCAATGTGTGAATTCCTGTTACTTGGATGTGATTTTACCTGCGGAGTATTCGTTCATCGCTGGACCAGACTTAAAAAATGTGTATACACGGTACGCTTATGGTTTTCACATTTATATGATTATTGTAGAGAATTTATCAATCTGTTATGCATCTTTTTCGTTCTCCCAAGAATGATTGCATGTGATTGCCATCGTTATGAGTTAGCTAACATCTTAAAATGTTCATTAAATTGTATCGTGCACATGGCAAGCTGCGGAAATCTGATTCATATTTTAACAGTCAGGGAAATTATCACCAGCTGATGACAATCAATGTCCTCAGCCCCACATGACAATCACCCTAGCACTGTCATCACCCTCCCATGACACTCTCATAGTGTCATGGCCTAGCCATGACTTTGGTAGTGCTCAAAATCATCTTTAACTGGCTATTTAAAAAGAACTACTGCAACTATCACCAAACTTGGTATAAAGTTGTATCACAGTGTCAACTAACTCTATGAATTTTGGCAGACCTATCCATTACATAATGAGGAAAAGAACCCGAAGGCTCCAGAGAAATTAGGAAATTGTCATCAGCTGCTGATGACTTTGCAGTATTTCGTGAAATTGGATAGAATTAAGTCCCGCAACTGACATGCTGCTGTGTGGTGAGGATGGCTGCAAAGAGATCAGACTTTCTTCTGAGACCCAACTGATCAACCCCACACACTCAATCATCCTGTCAGGGCCAGGACTTGGCTGGAATTGCAATTGTCCTCATATGCTGGTAATTACCCTGACTGTTTAAACTCAAGATTTGCATGATTTGGGAAAGCAGTCAACATTCTTAGCGCCTGGCTCAGTGGTAACCCACTGGGCTGCTGACATTTGGGACCTGGGTTCAGTTCTTTGTCCGGGCAGCACAACCCATGATGGTAGATGTTTCATCTTGTGTCACGAATGCAAAAATTACAATAAAACGGGGCGTATGCTATGCCGTATTGCCATATTGCCCCACTGGCAAAGACACTATATCTCTCGCCGCTCTTTCTATACATGTATTTATCTTCATTATTTTGTCATCTCAGTTGCATCTTTTATTTATAAGCAGCATATGTGCAAGATGAAAACAAATATTTGCATTGTCACAAATTCCATTGTGCACACAATTTATGCGGGTGTCTAGCGACATGCCAATAGTTAGATTACTTGGCTAACTTCGTGTTGTCACCTGACCAATGCTGTATTGAGGGGGGGAGCTCAGTGGCACGGTGGTTTGCGGCCAAACACATGTTCCAGGGTTCAAGTCCGACTCATGCCTTGGCCTATTTTGGATGGCAGTTTCTATCTTCTTTTGTCTCATTGCCATGTCCTCATCCTGTCCTAATTAACCTACCAAGTACATAAATGCAGGACATAAAGCCCCATCCATCCATCAACTGGTATTGTCAGGGTCACCTGACCTATGTTGTACATATGGGTGTACGTATACATCAGCATATTGTGCATTTTTTGCTGCTTTTTTGGCAGTGGCTGCTGCAGCAGCAACGGGTGGCATGATGCTGTCTGCAAGTGATGAGGGTGACTCAACTGATGCAGCGTCTGAGCTGCTGAGGCCTGTGGGTGTCGCATGGTCTCTCGGCAACTGACTGCTTTTGCTGCATCTATCGGAACACGTGGTTTTGCTGGCCTGGACTAGCAGGATTGACCGGACTGGCTGGACCTCTATAACCACTGCATGGACCTGCAATGCTTTACCTTTGCTCTTTTAGGCTCCCTGCAAATTGTGACTTCCTCCGGAGAGTATAGTGACATGTTACTCCTTTTGGATTAATCACATTCATGTATAAACTCATAACTCGTATATATCTGTATATTGAAAGTATTGCAGCACTGTTGCGGTTCTCTCTGTTAACAGTGACTCAGTGAGCTTTGATGCTTCTCAAAAGTATTTCTTCATACCAATTTCACGTGTTAGTTACTTGATGTAATTTGCGGATTCAAAATCAAAAGATAAACTAGTGTATTTCACATAGTTTTAGAAGCAATTGTGAATTCATTGCAGGAGATACTTGCCTCATGTGCAACTGGACTCCTTAAATAATTGCTCCAAAAATTGTATTCTGCAACAGGACATGATTAATTGTACAAAATATTGTTACTATTCATGTACAATAACTGCATATATGTAAATGAACAAGTAATACTCTAGCTATTGATGACAGGATGAATATATCTGCTCACACTTCCTGAAGTATTTGGAGTCCATTGTAGGTCCTATGTACAGTGGTTTCTGGATTTTATGGGTTAAGGTGTTGTGAGTGAACTACGAGTCACGATTGTCAACTTGCAAGTTTGCATCATCATTACGTTTGCCAGTGCTATGAACTGAAGAGACTGTCATTTGGCATTCAGCCCTGTTTCATGTAGCTTACAGCCCAGTGAATAATTCCAAGCTACAAATAGTCAAATATGAATCATTGAAGATTTTATTGGTTGAGTGATATCAGGAGATTTTAATCAGCAACCTTCATCATGGCAATGGCAGCTTCAGCAGTTAACACCTTGGAGAGGACAATGTCGGCTTTCGCTAATGTAAAAGTCACCCTGGATAAAGAAGCTTGTGAGTATTATTATGAAGTGAATGAGATTATTTTCTGGAAAACATTTGTGAAATTTCTCTTGCACTATTTTGATTCGCTCCTGCTTAGATGTACTTCATAAAGTTTTTAGTATGGTAAATGCAAAGTTATGCAAAAATCTGTTTAAAAACTTTCTAAGTATTACTCTGATGTGGGTCTAGATCACTGGCCTAGGTTTCAATGTTTGCATGAATTTATTTTCATGGTCAATCAAAGTCCTGTATGTATTGAATGTCCCTCAATATGACCTGTTTATTTCATGTTTAGCCTGCTTTTGATAAAATTGGATTATGTTTATCTAAATACTAACTGTGATAAAAGTTATTCCTGAGGGAGTAATTTAGTGATAGTGCTTGACATCCTGTAGTTATGCGCAGAGTATATATTTCATAACCTATCATTAAATGTCAATAAAGAGTAAGTGCGGCTTGCTCATGGAGATAATTCGTTGCTTTATTTTGTGTGGAGGGTTAGCTCAATGTTATTGTGCTGGGCTGCCAATCGCAGGGTCCAGGGTGCGAAACCAGCTCTTGCTGGGTCAACTGGGCAGATGTTGGATGGCAGTTTCATTCTGCACCCCATTGCCTTGTCCTCCTACTGTCCTAATTAGCCTACCAAGTGCATAAGTCAAGGACGTAAAACCCTAATCATCCATCTATCCATCCGTCAAGATTTATTTGATTCTTCTGAGGGATGATGAAGAAAGAGACATCGTGTTGCACTATTTTACTGTGATGAGTGTCTTCACTGTTCACTGTTCACAATCCACATATCATATGATCCGCCTTCTGAGCCTCATCTTGAACAATTGGTATCCTTGATCTTTCTTCGCTTGTTCTCCATTGAGCCTCTTTCTGAGAAAAGCCGGATGAAAAGTCTAATTGAATGTGCTCAGCATTGTGCTGTAACTAAGTGCCTCATTTCCTATCCCTTTCACTGTGGATGACAGTTGTCTGGCATCTGAGCTATTGCTCTGTGAATCTCTGTCAAAGAGAAATGAAATGTGGGATCACAAGTGTGTGATATGAAGTATGTGATATGGAGTATGTGATATGAAGTATGTGATATGAAGTGTGTGATATGGAGTATGTGATATGAAGTGCGTGATATGAAGTGTGTGATATGATGTATGTGATATGAAATGTGTGATCTGATGAGTGTCGAGTCAAAGCCTTTGGCTTTGTGTTATTGAGTGATGAAGCATGCCTCAGGATCATTTCCACAAAGGAAATACAATAGTATATTCTTTGAGTGCATGAATAAAAGCTGAAATGAAGTTTCTCTGTGATTTTAAATTTGTCACTCCCAATTATGATACACTCGGTGGCATCCCCTGAGTGAATAAAAACACAATTTATAAGTCAAATGTACCTGCACTTCTGAGTTACGTATGTTGGCCTAAAAGTTATTTATGTTTTGGTTACATGTTTATGCATCTAACTCCCACGATTGCACTTCCATTGAAGGTTAATTCAGTTCCCTTTAGTTTGCTTTTTATAACGCAGATTAGCTGAGGATTTGAAGGATTTGGACCAATCAATTGTGGAAATGACACACAATGTGTTGCCATGAAGTTGAATTTGAGTTCGTTCACAAGGCTTCCATGTGGTTGCTCATTTTACTGTGTTACCCTATGTGGATGCAATGATAAACCATCATGGAGGACTTCTTTCTACTGCTTATACCATGGCAGAAATTTAGGCTGAATTAATTAGGGGTTCATATTATCTGAATTCTGAATCTGAATTGTGTTTTTCAAGGATTATCTTGATATCGACAATTGTGATAATCCTCACCACTCTCACCTTTTCTCACTTAATGCGAGACTTTGTACGAGATGTGGTGAGAAACGTAACGATAATACTACATAATTATGTTGAAAGATGGATAACGACAGATGCTGATTACTTCTCTAACAACCAGTGCATGCGAAAGCAAATTGACTTTGGTCAGACATTTTGTCTGACGGAGAGAGATTTCTGGTCAGACAATTTTCATTTTCATCAGACAAAATGTACTTTCTTGTGGCAGTTATTCATAACTACGCCGCCTAACTTGTGAATGCCTGATACAATTCAATTTCCATGCAGAAAGCCACGTGAGTTTGGCTTAATAAGAGTTCCCAAGAAGTAGGTCTATAATTTTTAATCAAAATTTCATTTTCCTGATTGATTCATTCCCATTTTATTTGCCACACATGTGAGATTCATGTATTTTATATCTCATAAAACAACATTCTCAAAGAGGAAGCAGGCTAGATGTGTAAAAATCAATTAAATTCCTTTTATTACTTATATGTAAGTAAATTAAAAAAACTTCTTCATGGCAGATGCAACTGAGATGCTAACCAATGCAACAATATGCGCAATTTCATTTTTGGTGAAAGCTGTATACAAGTTTCTTATAAATACCAACTTAATTCTTTTTTTGCTAGGCATGTTATATGTTATAATTTTAACAGCTCTGAATTGTCTACAGTACCTTGTCCAAGATTGCAATTAGGTCAGTTGAGGGTTGAACACTGGCAGAATTGCAATTTAATTACCTGCTATTTTGCGCACTTGAATCAACTGCAAATTGCTATCTACACTGCTAATGAAACACTTGCTGATTGTCCTTGTACTACCCACAGCAGTCACTGTCGGCTTTTTTGTCTGACATGGACATGAGACAGGTCGGACATTCGTAAAAATAGTCGGCAAAAGCCGATTGTCCGACGGTTTTTGCGCGCACTGCTAACAACTGAGATTAAATGCCTCTCTTGATAAACCTGGCCACCCCCACTGGTCTCACCTTTTCAGACTTTGTGCGAGACTTAGTGTGAGATGTGGTTTATAAAACTGGAGAGTCAGATAATTCCCCCTTCATCATTGTTCCGGATGCTGATGGAATGATTAATATTGTGATTATGAAGTGATTGAATTACTACAGTATACTATCTGATGAGTTTAAGAACCTGTCTCAGTAATTGGTATATATACCTCGTCTAAGTTCGTGCCTTTTCTCACTTATTGCAAGACTTCGTGTGAGATAGGCTTCGGTAATAAAAACTGGAGAGTATTGTTGGTGTCTAGATGACAATGTTGTGATTAATAGTGTGATTATAAAATGATTGAACTGCTATTGTATACTAGCAGATGAGATCAGGAACCTTTCTTAGTAATTGGTATTCCTCATCAGCTCATCTCGGTTCTCGCCTTTTCTCACTTAGTGCGAGACTTTGTACGAGATGTGAAAAAGAGAAAAAACTGATGGAGACAAAATTAAAATGATTAAATTACCATAGTATACTAACAAATGAGATTAAGGAGCTGTCTTAGTAATTGGTATTCCTCATCTCAGCTCTCACCATTTCTTACTTAGTGCGAGACTTCGTACGAGATGTGGTGACAAAGAGAAAAAAGACTCTACAGATAAAATTAAAATGATTAAATTACTACAGTGTGCTAACAAATGAGATTCATTAAGAATGCGTGTTAGTAATTGGTATACCTCATCTCAGTTCTCACCATTTCTCACTTAGTGTGAGACTTTGTACGAGATGATCTGAGATGTGGTGACAAAAAGAAAAAAGACTGTGATACAGATACATGAGGTAGATGGATATTGCAGTCTGCAAACTCTGCATCAGCAGCATTAGGAACTCTCCAACTGGAGCTGGGTGTACTCAGTGATTGCCACAGCATCTTCTACATCCATATGGCAGCTTCCCACTTGCTGGCTTCCCTAACAATTGGTGCATCGCTCCATATCGTACCATGCCAATGGTGACAGCATCATGCAGCTTAAAGATTTGCTGAAAAATTCTCCTCAATATGGTTTGTTGTTGTTAATTTTACTGATTTTATTCATTTATTTCTTGTTATTTTGAAATTTTGTTTTGTCTTTGATGTTATGTTGCAAACTATTTACATTGAAACCAGGTAACTGGTTGTGTCATATCATTGCTATGTATTGCTGTTGGTCTTAATTTTTGTCAACTTGTATGACCAGCTGAGGCAGAAATGATGATAATATTTCAAGCATTTTAGGCTAGTAGTCCACTATAAGTTACTGTACGCAAGAGTGGAGTCTTTAACCTGCTTCAACATAGCACCTTTTTTAAAAAACTACCTAATGGACATGATTAATGTTTTTGTTTGAACAAGTTGAACCGCGATTTTAACCCAGGACCTTCATATATGAGAGAAGTGCTTACTTTGGACCCAACACTTTTACAACTGAGCCAGCCGCCTGTTAATCTTGCAGACGTATGATATTGTATCTTGAAACAGAAATTTATAAATTAAATCTTCAACAAAACGCCACAATATGGTACGATATTATATCACATCTAATTTGATCTATTTGTCTGGAGATTGCAATTATTTATGGGTCGTTTATTGCATCTGACAAGTTTTCTGTCTATTGCTCTTGTGTAAGCGTAGTTGGACAAGTTGGATTGTGTTGACACACTACTGTTTTGTCCTGGATTAATGATTGTCATTCTAGATGTTGAGTATTCAGATAGGACTCATATAGTCCTCAGAAGTAAGTAATTGCCTGTATCTTGGTTTATGCAACTTTTGAAAAGAGAGGCTGGGAAAGGACTCAAAGGAGGTACCACAAATTTGTCAAACATTACCCATTTGTGTCATTCATTTGAATTTGATTGCTTGTAAAAATTGGTCATTTTTGTGACATCAATTACATGTATTTAATGGAATTAATGACACTAAAAACTAGTACGATTCCAAATTAATCAATTTTCGTTCATGTATAAAACCTACCAGTGTACTCAATTCTGTCCTATTTGCTTGTTGGAGTAATGTATCGTTTTGATTCTTTATCATATTTATTGGTTTCCACATAAAACACACACAATTCTAGAATGTTGGTCAGCAACTGTCAACTGATCAGGTTATCATATCTGATATATCGTTGATCCTCTTGTCTATAGATTGTGTCAGTTTGTGTGCTTTGTTCACTGTTATGCCTCAAGATTTAACATAGACATAATGTAGACAGTATGTATAGGTAACAACAATTGAAGGATGGTGTACAAATATTCCACGAAAAATCACTAGCCAATACTGAATAGGTAAAAAAATTAAATATTTCTGACTGGTAGCTAGACAATTTTAATAATTAGAGAATAGAAAGGATAAAGTGTCAGTTCTATACTCAATGAATATTACCAGCTGATTGTGCAACTGATACTTACTGGTTTCTGGTGAATTTTCCTCAAAATGCTAGATATTTTTAGAAGACACATTATTTTGGTACTCATTAATGAATATTATGAAGCATATTATACTTATCGCTTATGGTGTTCTAGTACTGAAATGTCTATGAATCTGAATGCATATCCCAGGGTAGCAGGCTCCAATTCCTGTGTGTATTATTCTGGTGCAGTGTTACTACAGACAGATGAAAAACATAATTGAGTTGTCAGAATTTACATGCATCTCCATTTGAAATATGTTACACTTGAACATGTTGAATGTAGTGTACTGTCTGTGTATGGGACAAAGTAACCAGTAGGGTGGGACTGGCGCCCCAATGTTTGCGGATCAAACCTGACGTTTTCTTGCAAGTGAGGTTGGCATATGAGCATGAGAGCATGTGTGTAAAATTTCAGCTCATTCTCTAAATATTTAGAGGTGGCACATTTCACTTGAAGTTTATTATGTAAATCCCCATTGGCGAGACTTGAAAAAACCTGCAAAAAAGCATGATTTTCCAAAAATGAGACTTAGAATCAATATTTTCCGACCATTCAAAAACTGTGGGGGAGGGTTTTGGGAGGGCAGTTCATAACCGCCATAATTTTGCATTTTCATCTCTTCATCTCTGCACAATGTAATGTCCAATATCAGCTGAATATGACGAAAATGACTCAAAAACGCCTAAATTTCGAGATTTTAGCTCCTCATAGTGGCCAAACAATATATGTTATAGCAAAATGGATGCCTGTTCTGAAGTGCCCTCCCAAAACCCTCCCCCATAGTCTTTGAATGGTCGAAAAATATTTATTCTAAGTCTCATTTTTGGAAAATCATGCTTTTTTGCAGGTTTTTTCAAGTCTCGCCAATGGGGATTTACATAATAAACTTCAAGTGAAATGTGCCACCTCTAAATATTTATAGAATGAGCTGAAATTTTACACACATGCTCTCATGCTCATATGCCAACCTCACTTGCAAGAAAACGTCAGGTTTGATCCGCCTAAGATTTCCAAACTGTGGGGCGCCAGTCCCACCCTAGTAACCAGGTGTAGCTTAATAATTACTTTAGCATGCTTTTAAACATACTAGGTCTAAGCCCAATGTACTATTACTGAAATCTATTGTGGAGTTCTTTGACCCAGGCTTTAGTTGCAGTTCTGTCCAGGTCACAAAATTGTTAACATTTAAATTTAGTGTGATTGGGTTTCAGTTGTGTAAATCTGGAGTTAATTATATGAATGATTTAGACATACTTTTATTATCAGCTTTGCCAGCATTGCAAATCAATGAAAGCATTTTGTGAAATTGAGAAATGTGACATATTTCAAAGATTGTCTAAACTTAAGGGGAATGCATTCTTTGATTGCATTATTCGATGGTGGTACTGGTTATGCAGGTACATGGACACAAAGAAGTCTTATTGAAGTATTACCCCTATTACCTCTATCTATTATCTTTAGTTATTTGTTCTATAAATTGGTGTCAGAAGTGAAACAATAAACAGGTATACTAATCATCACTTTTCCCTCCAATCCAAGCCAATTCAATGCTAAATGCCATTGAGCTGAAGCATAAATATGGGAGCAGGGCTTAGCAATTTAGCATGCTTAGGATTAATACCTGCAGAGTCAATAACAAATATTAGCATGGTGTCCTGTGATCTGTAATATCATTAACAACATGCGTCAGTGCTGTCACACAATGAACATTTTGTCAATACTCAATTGTCATGTGATTTGTAGCATTTGTAGTAGCTTTGTTGGTCAGTTATATGTTATCACTGATAGAGACTATTTGAGATTTGAGAGATAGTGATTTATAAAGGTTAAGGGTATTTGATGTGCTAATCTTTAGAATGCACTGCATTTAGTACAGTGTGCATTCATTTGTACAATGGATATGTACTTCTAGTTTTGAAAAATGTTGAAATAAGCCTGGACACTGCTGAAGGTATCCATATCAAGTTGTCAACTAGTACAGTGCCCTGCACTGGTTACTGATTACTACTGAATGTCTCTACATTTTATTGATATTTATTGCTAAGTCACAATGGAAGGCAATGGATACCTCTGGTTTCTTCATTATAGGAAACAATGGATTCGTTAACAAGCTCCTAAATCACTGCGGATGCATGGTGATCATGATAATATTATATGGCGTTAATTACATTGAGTAGGATGCGCGTATAATAAGTATGAAACTTGCTTCTGCTACCGAGTGACTTTCTCATTCATCCCTGTTCTTAACTTGGATTGTGTTGTGCTTTCGAGGACTTTCAAAGAACTTGGAGTACCGTTTACAGAGATGTTATCAGTGATTTAACTACATGAGACAGCCATTCGGAACCATATAAGAAATGACTTGACAATTGTGGGATTGCCCTATTGTTACAATGCTAATGATTCGATGCTCAATAAGCTGACATAGCTATCGAGAGGCAGATTTAATGATGAGATGATAAGATTGAATGCAAGTGCTCCACAATTAAGGTGCTCCCTGTTCAGCTTGAGGAGTCTTTTTGAAGCTTCCCTGAGCCCTGAGGAGACAGTCACAGAAGTTGAATTTACTACTTAATTACTACATCATAACACTATACACATAATCAGTTCTCTTTACAGAATTTTCACTCAATTTTTGTTTACATTTTTGTTAACATTTTCATAAATTAGGAGTTACTTATGCAAGACTGTCTAAATGTGCCAGAGCTATCCATCATGGCCCTCACAGACTTGAGACTTGGTCAAATGGTTCAAATGGTTCATGAGTGCATGTGAATCCATATATATACTTGGGATTTTAGAATAGCTGCCATAACAACATGAAGGAGAGGCATGGCTACATTGGATCAATTTGGCTGGTACCCTAAGAGTCATTGCCCATTCACCCCTCACATGACTGGATGGGGTCTTAGGATTTGCCCTCATTGTGCAAAAAGTTTGGAGTACACAGGACACCATTCTTGGACAACATGATCAACACCTAAAGATATTGCAGTTACTCTTTTTATAAAAGAGTGAAGCATGAAAATGGTTGGAAAAAGATACAGCGAAGACTTTGAAGCCTTCGAGAAGTTACTTCCTCATGATGATGATGATCCGCTTTATGATATCACGCCTTACACAGCCAGTTATGCCACTTATGGTAGGTAGAAATTCGCCATTTCCCGTAGAATTTTGGATTGATTAGGAGCATATCGAGGAGGGACTCCCAGCGAGAGAGAGTCTTAGTACCCATTCTTGAGGAAGGATATCTAAGTTAAGATTTCATAGATTTGAGACTATTTGAAGGAGATTTGGTACTAAAATGAAAAAAAGTTGTTTTTTTTAAAATAAGCATAGCATGGTGATAACAGGATAAGGGTTATTGGAGTCAGTCAGATATGTTTATATTTATGAGTATTGATTTATGTTAATTTGTGTTAAAGTTCACTGTAGTTTAAGATGGTGATGCATCTTCAATTAACCTTAAAAAGTAAAAGTTGTATTACTTGTGTGCAGTTTACAAAAGCTTTGCATTTTCCTGAAATAATGCAAAGGTGCTCTTTGCCACAGAATGAGCAATTGAAACATCCGTCCAACATCGGTTCCCCGACCAGTATAGAACCCAGCTTCCAGAGGTTACAAAATAGAGATGTCATTAAACTACATCATAAAAATATTCATACTGGGTACATGGCACATGTATTTTGATAAATTGTATTTTGAGTAAATTATATTTTGAGTAAAGTATGTATGTGTATTAATTCTCTAGTTTCTTATTGTGGACATTATTATTATAGTCTGAAAGTATAGGCCACTGTATGGATTATCTATGATTATTTAGTTCAGATTAAAGTTGGCTTGTGATATATTGTTCAGTGACAGGATAGGGTTGTGGCGTTTTGATTACATGTATAATCTGGTTAATGTCATTTTGTTCGGTAACATATTTCTCTGTGGTCGACCGACAAAATTTAATCAATATATGGAATCATTTCATGCACAATGTCGAACATTAAAGCGTAACATGATAGAATGCTTCGAACATGCTAAATGACTTTGTAGATCTATCTGTCTGAGCTTGTGGTGCTAATAATAGCAATGACAATGTGCTTAATATGTGCTGTAAATTGCTGTTTGATATTGCTTCACATGCCTGTATTGATAAATGGATATTGGTCGTGTTAGCTAAGTTCGCAGAATTGATCTGTTTGATATGAGACTGCACTGCAAGCTTATACAGGCTGTGCATTGTCATGCATGTGTATTGTAGATGCCAGCTGGAAAAAGCCTGGAATCTGAATATTGTATGACATGCATATTGGTTATGTTTGCTAAGTTGATAGTGTTGGTCAGTTACACGGAGACTGCCCATCTACTGCAACCTGCCCGCAGAGCCTGCACAGTGTCATGCATACTTGTATATTGATGAAAAGAGGTCAGAAACGGTGCTTTCATTCATGGAAAATCTCCTGGTATCCAGTTACTGTGGTCAAGTTCTATGGGCATTGGGCAATCCTATGTAGCCTATACGATGTCATGCATTTCACATAGTATGGTAGAAATCAAGTACATGTGGCTCGACAACAATTGCAAGCTGGAAAAAACATAAAATCTGAAGATTGAATAACAGGCAACCCTGACGACACTTGGTCCTCCTTTGCTTTGACGACTCATTAGTCCTTGACAGACTGCCCCACTAGCCGGCACTGTCATGCATGTACCCAAACTACACAAACTGTATATATTGGTGTGAAAAATAAATAAGTTCATGAATGTAAGCCAGATGCCACCTTCAGTCGGAATATTGGATGACAATATGACATACATGACACATGTCATAGTGTGATGCATCTCTGGTTTGGTTTGCTTAGATGACAGGGTTGGTTTGTTATCAGATTATGCCGAAACTGCTAACCACTCGCCAACCTTGCACGGCATGGGCATGTTGTGCAGATAGATGCTAGCTGGAAAAAGCCTTGCTTACATGCATTTTTGGAGCTTTCTGGAGCTACCAGGTTACAATTGCTTAGATGATGACATCATTGGTCAGTTACACAGAGACTGCTGCCAAACTATTGCAACCAGGTTGCACAGCCTGTACAGTGTACAGTGTCATGCTTAGCATGATGCGCTTTGTAGCTACAGCATAGATGCCGGCTGCAAAAAGCCTAGAATCAGAGTATTGGATGGCATGCATCTCTGGTTCTGTTTATGAATCTGCTTGCTAAGTTGACAGCTTTGGTCGGTTATAAAGAGGCTGCCCGACCAGGTTGTACAGACCAAGTGTCATGTATACATAATGGTGTATGATGGTAGAAGTCAAGTACATGTAAATTCCAGAGCTGTGGAAAGTGGCTGGAATCCAGTTGCTGTTGTTGGATGCCACACTTGGGCTACACTGGGGCTAGCTGCTAGCTGCTGCTATATTGATCTCCCCCCTATTTCCCAGCAGCAGCAGCAGCAAGTCGCGTGAGGATGATGTTGTTTCTCATCAGCAGCATCAGCATCAGCCTGCTTCAGTAGCAAGTTGCTGCATCACCTCAGTCTTCCGTAGCAACAACATGTGGACTACCATGCTCTCTGTGATAAAGATGACTTTTACCTCCATCCATAGAGTCTGCAGATTCTTCAGTGATCCAGAAGAGTCTGGGTACAGCTAGAAGATCACATGCACAAGATGGAATGTTTGGAATCAGCATTATAGAAGCAGCAGACTTTGCAGCTTGGATTGTATTAAACATTGAACTTGCACAGCTTTGCTAGACCAGAAACCCAGTCTGTGTTGAAACTCTTCCAAAATAGCGTGCACCACAGGATGACATAATTACATCGGACGTCTTGTTTAACTTAATTACTTCATCTGTGTCTTCTTACAGTCCTCCGTCAGCCTCAGTGCTACATTTGCTGTCAATCAGGAGTCTGCTTTCTCATCTTGGTGCTGCAGGTTTCACCCATGGTTATTTCACCCTCTGTTACTGCGTATGTCTAACTGGGTCAATGGAGATCAATAATGTTCCATTATGATGGAACTAAAATGGAATTGGTATCAATTGGTGAACCTGATTAGTTGACTTTTTGTTCCAATTATGACATCATCATGATCATGTTTGGTTGATGACATCACTAGTGCCTGGATCGACTGGATGACCTGAGCATTGTTATGATTGTGACATAACATTGCAAGAACAATATGGAATTTTGTTCCAAATAGAACAAATTAATATGATGAATTCATTGAATTGTTTCAATTGTGAGATCACACTTATTATGAGACTGATGACATCACAATTAAGTGCCTTGATAAAGAAGATGATCTGAGCATTATTAGGATTAAAGACACAGCATTTGATTCCATTAATCTGTGGCATTATAAATCTTGTCCATATTGGTGCTAACAGTCACAATTATTGATCAACTAGTGCTTGGCAGGCTGTAAATAAAGTTGTGAGATTATGTGACTAGTAATAACTTGCTCCTTGGACTAGACACCAACAACAAGTTGACAACAGCCAAAAAGCATTAGTACAATGGCCGAGGGAGAAGCAACCAGCCCCAGGCCTTATGCCCTAGACATGGCTAACGGGGCCAGCAGTCAAACGATGATGGTGACTCGGCCCGAGAGCAATTACCCCACTGACACGGATGCCAGGGATGTGACAATTGTTTATGACAGCAACAATGAACTATACCAGGCCCAGTTATTGCAGCAGTCAAGTCTGTCTTATGGTAAATTACTACATGTTATTTGCTTGTTTGTTTCATCGTTATTTTGAAAAATTATTATTAAAATAAATCGAAAAAATTTGCTTTTTTTGCACATGTTATTTTGTTTCAGTCACGTAACATTGTTCCCTTGGGAATTCGTTGTCTCAATCTATTGTTTTGTCTGTTTGTGACATATATTATTTTAACATTTGAATCTGCTAAGTTCATTACTTTGACAAATGCATTATCAAAAAAAACACATAACTCTGTGTTTTATGTCAATTTTGACTTCATTGAATACCCTGCCACAAACTACAAAGTTGTACGATCCCATTACATGCATATTCTTGAAGTATGGATTGCCTCTAAATAGCCTATACTGGTGCTGATGGGGCGTAAAACACAAATTCACTCACTCACTCTTGAAGTATAGAAATGGTATGTCCTTGCCAATTGTTCTGACACTTCATGTCATGTATTTCATCTTAGTGATGCAAAGTTTTGTCTTGTGGTACAATATATTGCCAAAACAGATCAGTCATTTAGTTATTTCTTGCTGCAATGACTGTTTTGATCTTTTGAGTGTTGCTTATTTAACTTCGTACTGTTGTAAGTTTCACTGTTTCGTGGAAATCGTAAACTTTCGAGCTTTCTGTAGATTTTTTCGTCTACCCTATGGGAAATACATCATTTAAGGATCAGTCTTGTGATGCTATTGTAGCGAAACTCAAATTTATTCTTATCCTTTGGACCCAGTAACAAAGTTCAGTAATTTTTGGAGTCACTCAAAGCTCAGAATGTGCAAAATGTTCAATGTGCAATGTGTATGTACTATAATGCGTGGGAAACTAAGAGAAACATCTATCATATTTGTTTTGCTGAATATACATTGATATTTAAAAACTTAACATGTTTTGCACTGATGTTGAGTCACAATGTACAAGAAACTAAGCTGCTTATTGGCTATATTTAGGTCATGTTACTTGATAGGTTGTGTTACTATCCAAAATGGGCAGATACATAATTTCTGCTCCTTTCTCGGATTTAGTGCTGTGGTCACCCAAGAATTTTGGAAACTGTCCATTCCGCAATTTCCATTGATTTGATAGTTTTGTTGATTGTTATAGGTTGGCCTATTAACCCCCTATTATTCACTATTTATTAAATGTATTCGTAGTAAAAAAATTAGCACACTAGGTTAGTCCATTTGGATACGTAACAATTCTAAAATAGATGGTATGAAATTTTTGTTATTGGTGGTAGAATGGAAGGCTTTCTGTGGATGGGTACCAGTTCTGATTCCAACAGAGTTCGTCTGAGTAGGTTTATTTAATATTTCTATAGGTTTATTTGTAAAAGGCGCCTGTGATCATCATTTTGATGTCCCTTTTTGGTCACATCTACTGTCCTCAATTCAAGACTTTAAACCGGTGTATCTATCCATTGCACCTTGGTGCTTTTCTGCAAGTGTTTCCAAACCAAGGATCGATGTATCAATGAAGATTTATGATTGATGGCATTCCAGACTAATTAATGAATTTAATTCAATTTCAGGGTCGACAAACCTCATGGACACCCTGGACGACCTCCCGCCAGGGATCGGCCAGTACGATGATTTCCACACGATCGACTGGTTACGAGACATCGCGAGGGATCGGATGCGTCACAGACACATCGCTCGCAAGAAGCAGGAGGGATGTCTGGAGATGCTCAAGGGAGCCCACGACGCATGGTCAGGATGGGTCTGTGTGCTGCTTGTGGGCTGTGCTGCAGGTATGTTTCACTATAATAGTCTGTTGTGATTGAGTTGTGGCGGTCTTAATTTAATTGAAGTTGTGCATCTCCATGATTCTGTATATGATATTTAATTGCAATTTGTTAAGGGTCATTGAGGGACAGTGGGACACTAATTACAAACTCCAAAAAGCAATTATATTGCAACATGTACCTACACATGAAGACCTAATTTCACCAGTTGCTTAGAAATTGGTCTGAACTGTTCATTATGAGTCTAAACTGTAAAAAACTTGTGTAAAGTAGGAAAAAAGTAGTAAATACAAGATTTGACCTGAATGTACCGTGTTTTGAAAAAGACGGGCACTGTACATTTCGGAGTAGCAATATACATATACTTCCAGCAATGCAATTTAAGAACATTGTCCAATAATCCGTTTATCTTTCCAGGTGTTTGCGCTGCTGTGATAGATATAGGAGCCACGTGGATGTCCGACTTGAAGGGAGGGATCTGTATTGAAGCTTTTTGGTTCAACAAAGAACAATGCTGCTGGGCGGCCAATGACACAACATTTGATGATTTAGGATGTTCACAGGTAAATTTACTTAATGAATGATTTTGCCATTATTGTATTATTTTGTAAGTGGTAAGAAATCTGGCAAATTTTAAATTCTAGGTGTCAGTATATCACCAGCGGACTAAACAAGCCAGATTCCATAGTACATCACCAGCAGACTAAAAAGCCAGATTCCATTTTCTGATATCTAATTGCATATATAAATTTGTATAATTGCATAACTTTAAGTCTAATTGGGAATCAAATTTATGTCTAGATCCATTTGAGAGCTCTTAATCACATCTGCTCGATTTGCCCTGATGCACGTGAGCACAGACTTAACCCTTACTGGACAGAGACATTTATGTGCAACCCCAGCTGCCTGCCTGTTGGGCCAATTTGTGTTCATTTATGTCCCTGAAGGCTGCTATAGACATCACAAGCACACAATAGTTTTTTGGGACTGATTAGTCCAGTAAGGGTTAACTTAAATGTATTATTTTTCTCTCGAATTCTTTTAACCAATTCCTTTGTTTTCCAGTGGTGGACGTGGCCTGACTTATTTGGGGACAAGACGGACCAGGGTGCGGGAGCGTATATCATCCAGTACTTGATGTACGTGGTGTGGGCCATGGTGTTCGCCACTTTGGCCGTCATGCTAGTCAGAGTATTTGCACCTTATGCCTGTGGATCTGGTATCCCTGAGGTGAGTAACCTTTTTGAAATCTATTCAGAAGTGTTTTTCAAAGATTTTATTAAGAGAATATTTTTTACTTGATAGATTTTGTGGAGTAAGTAACATGCGGGATGTACTGGAAAAGTTTATTCCAAGCTTAGCTCAATTTTACCCTAACCCCACCAAAAATTACTTGCATTAATGCAAACAAATTTAATATATATGTTAATTAATGAACAATAGGTAAAAGTCTCAGCAAATAATCCAAGACCAAAGCTTTACCATAAATATTTTGTCAGATTTTCCATGTTTCCTTGATTTTAACTTCACTGTTTTTAGCTCTTTAATAGTTTTAGATCTTATTTGTTTCTGTTAATACAATAATTTGCACTATTCTCTGTATTCTAAAAAAACTTATCTTAACTTTTGTCCTCGTTTCAGATTAAAACCATCCTGAGTGGGTTCATCATTCGTGGCTACTTAGGCAAGTGGACTTTGATCATCAAGTCTGTCTGCATGATGTTAGCTGTCTCAGCCGGTCTCAGTCTCGGAAAAGAGGGTCCCCTCGTCCACGTGGCCTCTTGCTGCGGAAATATATTCTCCTATCTATTCCCAAAGTACGGCAAGAACGAAGCCAAAAAAAGAGAGGTAGTTATACTAAATGTTAAATGCTATTAACTATCTGATTCCTTTGAAGATTATCTTATTCCTTTGATGATTGTATGTGTTATTGTTTGCATCATGATGAAGAAGAAAATTTGTGCTTCTTTAAATGTACTCAAGTTGAAATCTTTCTCTTTCAGATATTGTCAGCTGCTTCTGCGGCTGGTGTTAGTGTAGCTTTTGGTGCTCCCATAGGAGGCGTGCTTTTCAGTTTAGAGGAGGTGAGTTGCAAAATTTTGCGAAATTTTAAATGGGAGATTCTATCGACATTTCAAACGATAAACCAAGTAATTATATGTTTATTACTTCATACATGAGTCCTCCTGTAACACAGCCTACAGAGTGGCTAGTGCATAAATACAGGATATAAAGCCCCAATCATCTATCAATCTGTTATATTTATGCCTTCTACTACAGGTGAGCTACTACTTCCCCCTGAAAACCTTGTGGCGGTCGTTCTTCTGCGCTTTGGCTGCTGCGTTCGTCCTGCGTTCCTTCAATCCTTTTGGAAATGATCATCTAGTCATGTTTTACGTTGAATACAACAACCCTTGGTATTTGATCGAACTCATTCCCTTCGTAGCTATCGGTTTATTAGGCGTAAGTATTGCTCATATCGATTCTAATTTTTTCAAACATGTGGTTTACCTTTTTATGCTGCAACGGACATGCACTGTGACTACTTGGAATCTTTGACTCTCTTTACTCTTTACATCAAGTTTTGTAATTTGACTGCCAACTCAATCTAAAGCCTTTAATGATTCTTAGGCCTATGTGCTATTCAATCTCAATTGTTATGAATAATTTTGAAATATTTATGATTATGCTGTATCTTTAAATTTTCATGACTAATGATACAGCAAAGATTCTTTGCTGTATCGTTAGTCATGAAAATTTAATTATAAAAATCTGCTTATGACTCCCTTCTTGCTGTGTGCTGTGATGGAGTCTCTTTTCTCTTTGTGAGGTTGAATCTACAGATTAGATAGAGACTTATAAGTAGATTTTCTGACTCGGGCAAATTTGTAATTTAACTCTGACTCCAATACATATTTGTTGATATTCAAATGGGGTCACAGGTAAATATATCTTAAATTTTCTTGTTTCTTGCAGGGTGTTTTTGGTGCCGCCTTCATCAAGGCCAACATCCGATGGTGCAAGTTCCGCAAAGGCTCAATGCTTGGCAAGTACCCCATCACCGAGGTATTGGCCGTCACCTTCATCACAGCAGTCATCGCTTTTCCCAACCCTTACACAAGGCATGTGTTTGTTTACTTTGTTACAGAGAAATGTGAAATATTCAAAGTGATTTATATTCTGTACCGAAACAAATAAAGGATCCCGCTGCAGGGAGTACCTTGGTCTGGACTCTAATGTTACTTGGACATCACCAAGACACTTGTACCATTGGAAAAACTGGTATCTAACTGACAATATTGCATGTTAGCACCCAGCTAAGTATTAACACTGTTTACAACGGCAAACAAACAATCAGATTATTGTTTATTTTGCTAAAATGATAAGTCAAAACAAATAATAGAAGAAGCATATGATGTCTAAGTCAGTTAGACACCTCTTTGTCGGGTCCTAACATGCATTTTTCGGCACTTCGGTCGGGATCTAACTAACAAAAATGCATGTTAGAACCCTCCAAATCGGGTGTCTAACTAATACCTTGGGCAACCCTCATGTAAGCTGAGTAGGTTTCAGAGCCAGTCATGGAGACATTGACATTGTCGAAACACGTGTCTCTGGTATTGCACTATCTCGGAATGAAAATTCTGGCATAAAAATTCAGTAGTAGTTTTGATAACAATGTCAGCAGTTTCTAAAGTTTCTCTTGTATGTGTTTTGAGCCTCCCCATATTTTTTCAAAGGTAACTGCTGAATTTAGTAGCATCATTTGTTGATGGCCTTGATGTGTTGAAAAACTAACTCAACTTTGGATGTTTTCTATTTTCCTTTGACAGAATGAACACCAGTGAATTAATCAAAATGCTAGTGAAGCAGTGTGGTCCCGAGGATGACACACCTTTATGGTAAGTTGCATTATTTTAGCAAGTCACAATAACCCTGTTAAAATGTTCACAAGATAGATGCATTGTCATGTATTTGGGTAAGTCTGTCGAATTCAACCGAGGATCCAATTAACCTTTTAAATCATATAAATTGTAATAAATTATGTTACTTAGGCCACACTTAATTAATCTTTAGCTTCTCGGATCCTCTCAAGGCACTTTTTCTAGGGTCGTTCGGTAGGACAAAAAAAAAAGCTGGAAAATGTTTTGGCCTAATATCAAGGTTAAATTAAAAATCTGTCAATTTTGTTCACAGTGATTATGAGCGAGAGTGGACGAACAGCACAGGATCGACCTCCATGAACAGTGCTCCCCTCGGGGCGGGTGTCATCCAGGCCCTCTGGTTACTTGCCCTCGCCTTGATCTTCAAAATGTTTATAACCGTCTTTACTTTTGGTATTAAGGTGAGGAATCGTTGATATTGATAAATATGTTGTCAGTCTATCTGTACTCGGTACAGCAATTTGGGGAGGGTTGGTCTAGTGGTAGAGTGCTGGACTGCCAATCGCTGGATCCAGGGCTCGAATCCAGCTCTTTGCCGGGTCACCTGGGCCTACGTTGGACGGCTGTTTCAATCGTCCTTCGCCTCATTGCCATGTCCTCCTCCTGTCTTAATTAGCCTACCAAGTGCATAAATACAGGACGTAAAGCCCTAATCATCCATCCATCTCTGTATAGCAGTTGTATGGAGTGTGATGTCACCTGAGAATTTTCAAAGAGAGTGGGTTAGAGGAAAATTTCACACTTTGATATTATTATAATGAGAACCTGGTGCAAGGGGAAACTTTTTCAATATCAATAAAAAGTGGTAAGGGGGAAAACATAAAAAATCGATTATTTAAAAGAAACAAATGAGGAGTTGTCGGGATTGGACTGGTGCCTGGATTGAACCACTTCCAAGTTTGATATCAAAGTTTAACGTCACACAAAATGTTAACGTATTTCCTAACTGTTCAACTAACTTTTCATTTCACATGATATGAAAGTTTGGCACACCAAACCTTCAAAGTTACCCCGGAAACTCTCTGCTAAGAAACTTTTATGAAACCTGTTCGTTCTATGTTTTGTTTCAGGTGCCTGCTGGTCTGTTTATTCCTAGCATGGCAGTTGGTGCAATTGCAGGTCGTATGATTGGGGTCGGAATGGAGCAGATTGCTCTGTAAGTAGTAAATTGTATCTATAAATCAAAATATTATTTCTAAATTTAGATGAATTAGGCCGCACATAATTGATTCTTAGCTTCACGGACCCGCCTACACAATAGCTTTCCTGCCGATGAAAAAAAAAATGGAAAAAAAAATTTTTTTTTGACATTATAAATTTTTTTTTTTTTGTCCTACCGACCGATCCTAGAAAAAGTGCCTTGAGAGGATCCGAGAAGCTAAAGATCAATTATGTGTGGCCTTAGTGAATCTTGTCTTTTGCAATTTCAATAATGTGGATTTGTTTTATTCCAGACACTACAAGGAGCATAAAATCTTCCGAGAAATGTGTGCCAACGACCACACTTGTGTCACACCAGGTCTGTATGCCATGGTGGGGGCAGCTGCGGCACTAGGGGGCGTTACCAGGATGACAGGTGAATATTTTAATTTTCCCGTGTCTTTGTGTGGAGAAATCTATCTGCAGTTTATATGTTTTGCAAGGAATTAAATTCACTGAATTATGAAAATCTGTTATCAATAGCCTGAATCCTGCCTCAATTCTCTTAATATCAAGAAATTTAAGATGTTGCGCACTGAAGTAGAAATGTGGTTATTTCTAAACTATTGAACTTGAGTTATTTTAAACACAGTTCTATCAGTTTACAACATGTTTCAAGGCAATTTACTTTCAAATGTAAAGTCAGGAATTCTTCTTTTTTGGTTTCCTCCTCCTGTCCCAAATTAGCCTACCAATTGCATAAATCCAGGATGTAAAGCCCCAATCTGTCAATTGAGACATCAGCTGAGATTTAATACTTCTCTTGTCTTTTGTTTCAGTTTCCTTGGTGGTGATCATGTTTGAGTTGACTGGAGGTCTGCAGTACATCGTGCCTCTCATGGCGGCCGTCATGACAGCCAAGTGGGTGGGAGATTCCATTGGCAAGGAGGGCATGTATCCTTTACAAAAAAATAATAAAACTGTACTCCTGATTAAATGCCATCGGAAGTGTTTCAATCTTCCAGCAAATTATAATTGGTTGGTCTTGTAAAGTTGCTCCTGCATACCAGTTCAGGCTTCAATTTTAATGAGCTTAAGGAGTCGGGGAGGGTTGGTCTAGCATACTGGGTTGCCAATCGCTGGGTCCAGGGTTCGAATCTGGCTCTTGCCGGGTCACCTTGGCCTATGTTGGACAGCTGTTTCCATCATCCTTCACCTCATTGACGTGCCCTCCTCCTGTCCTATTTAGCTTACCAAGTGCATAAATACAGGACGTAAAGCCCCAATCATCCATCGATTCATCCATCGGAGGTGTTTCAATCAGGCCTTTGGAGTCAGAGTAGTGGAGTCTGAGGTTTTTGGGTGGAGTTGAAGTCAAATTTAAATTTTCGGGTGGAGTCGGGAGTCGGAAATTAAATAGGCGACTCCTGACTCCTAAGAATAATTAATATAATTTACAAAATATTTTCCTCCCCTGCATGGTAACCATGTAATGTTTATGTGCAATTATGCGAAAAAGGGAAGTCGGAGTTGTACTTCAGGGGACCCAAGGAGTTGGGAGTCGGGAGTCGGTTCACTTGTCACCCTCATAAATACCAGACAGAGATTACCAGTTCAGGCTTCAGTTTTAGGTCCAGTATAGATCTTCTATGAGCTTAAAGGTAAATGTAATATGTTGACTGAATTGACAATATGAAGTCAAATAGACCTTGAACTATATTCTTTCTAAACCCAGTTTTAGTGTCTATGGGAGATAATGTTGATGGAATTGTTAGTCATCATCTCGTTGATGATATTTAAGCGTTTGAAGTTCTTTCTGAAAATCTTTTAACAATTTCATGCATGTAGGCTTTAAATATGTATAAATATAAATTTCAATACTAAAGACGATTCCTTAACCCCCTAAGATATGATGCTCATATTCACTTGAATGGATATCCGTTCTTGGACGCCAAAGAAGAATTCACCCACACTACAATTGCCGCTGACGTTATGAGGCCAAGGTATGTGAGAGTTTAACTATTGTCATTTTGCCACTACATGTATTGCATTTATATGCCCGGGTATTGTCTATTTCCCAGTTAAATTAAATGTTGATATTTATTTCCAGACCAAACGATCCTCCGTTATGCGTCATGACCCAAGACTCAATGACAGTGGAGGATTTAGGTATGGCTATTCTTCATTTGATTCAGAAAAAAAGAAATGTATACGTTAAGTATTGATTTGATTTAAAATATGCATGTTTGATGTATGGATTATATTTATGGCCTTTTCTTTGCAGAAATTGTATTAAGAGACACGGACCACAATGGCTTCCCTGTGGTGGTGTCCAAAGAGTCTCAGTACCTCGTTGGATTTGTGTTACGTAGGGATCTCAGCATAGCAACTAGTAAGTTTCAAAACAAAAATTTCTCTTTCACATTCTTGCAATTGATGTCATACCGTAACATAAATCTAGCTTTGATGTTTGCTTGAATTTAAAACTTGATGTGGATGAGAAAGCATGATGTCAAACTCTCAATTTCATATCACAGTTACAGCATACAGGAGAACTTAACTATCGCTAGACTATTACAATTCATAATGACATGCTCCACAGCGAAAATTGTACTTTCTTGTCCTATGTATCAGTTGTAAGATTGCTCTTGCCTCTATGTTTCATTTCATTGTTTCGATTTTTGTGAATGATTGACTTTAGTTTCAAAAAAACTACTTTCCCACCTCAGAGTGGGATGCTGTAGTCATTCGGCTAAAGGGCTAGGCGAGTGCTGGATGCAACCTGTTATACTCCACCTTACATAACTTTTAACACTCAATGAAATTACATTGTATTGACTGAATTCTTCTGAACTAAGCCTGATTTCTTTCTCTTTCAGCCAATGCAAGGAAAAACCTTGGTGTTGTGAGCAACTCAAAAGTCTATTTTACAAGCAACGTGCCCAATAACACGGTCGTTGGCGGGCCTGAGCCTCTGAAGTTGAAGAAAATTCTTGATATGGTGAGTCTCGGATAAGAAGCACTGGATTTGATTCTGATTGTTGTGACTTTATTGTTTGATGCTCTGTCACACCTCAATGGTTGAGTCATTGCTGAAACTGAGGCAGATTTACATAATTTGTCTACTTCTGTTAAGTTCTGTACAATTTAATTAAAGGTTGAACTTGATGAGTTAAGAAGTACCCTTGCAGTTATTTCTTCAAACTTCGCCATTAATAGAGTCTGGTCTAACCTCTATAGATATAACAATTGCATGTTCAATAAATAGATCTGAACGTGATTATCCTAATCATCATACTAATCCATTCATTTGCTGTTGCAGGCTCCAATTACGATTGCGGACCAAACGCCAATGGAAACCGTTGTGGAGATGTTCAGAAAACTTGGACTTCGTCAGACACTAGTTACACATAATGGGTAAGTTCTTAATTTTTATTATTTTAAGTTGTCATCCTGTTGATTTTGAGAGTAATGATAAGTTGTGAAAATTATATTGGTGACAGTCTTGTTGCAGCAGAACTGCATGATTATTACTTGTGTTCAATATAACTGAATTTCTCTCTGTTGTCTCCTTGCAGACGTTTGTTAGGAATAATCACCAAGAAAGATGTACTGCGACACATAGCTCAACTTCAGAACCAAGATCCAGACTCTATCCTCTTCAATTAGTCTCAATTAATTATAATCTCATTTGTTGCTATAGTGCTATTTATTTGTGTTCTGTTACGTGTAAGTTATTCAATTCACGTTGAATACACATGAGTGATAAGTTACAAGACATTTGTGATATGTGTAAATTGTACGTTGAATTTTTTAGGCAATTTATTATATTTAATTATGATATTTAATTTTTAAGGAAATTTATCATATTTGGTTGATCGGCCAAACTCAACATGTCTCTAATAAGTAATAACTGTCTCTGATCGGTTTAAATTAAAATTAATATAAATATCAGAACTCTTTTATTAAATGCACAAATACATAACTTTTAAAGACATCCTTTATAGTATTGTTGAAACTAATTTACAAATTCCAATAGTTTAAAATAGTAAGTTTCAAAATAACCATACATTCTATACTTGCAGATTAATGAATTCTTTTTTAAAAATTTATCGAAGAGTGTTGATATATATTATATGGTGATTTTTGACTATCATTGATGGAAACTGTGTAATAAGGACTTTAAATTTCCACAATATGATTACCAATACGATTAGCAGAGATATTTAAAAAATTTATTAAGTTTATGATGCTGTCTACCTCTTTGATTGTCTATATTGGTTTGCCAAAGTACAAATTAATGTTAATTTATGTTACTTAGGCATATTAAATCAGCTGATGATGTAGGCCTATGTCGTAACAAGTTTACGTACAGTTATTGAAATGAATTAATTTATGATGACATAGAAATTATTAATTATGATTAAAGATGAATATATCTAATCTAAAGTAATGCATGTATGTAAATATTGTATTTGTAAGCATGTATCGAACAAACATTTCGTGACTATAGTGCATTATATCGGTCTTCAAGTTACAGTGCATGTATTGTCTTGTCCAGGAACTTAGTGGTAGGCATATTGAAGATGGATTCCTGATATTCTACTTTTAGGACATAATGTGTCTTGAGGAGGGGATTGCCTTGTCTATTTGATTGCAAATTAACCACAAAAGTATATATATTGTGACACAGATATGTGAAAACATACATGTGAAGTCCATTACAATAGTTATTATATCCAGTTTAATATAATGGAGGTATTTACTTCCAGGAGTCCCACTTACGCTCTACATAAATTAAATAATTACGACTGTATATATCTATATATATATATTGCGTCTGTATTTCATTGAAAGGCGGTATAATTATCTCAAAATCAGTGTCTGTGAAATTGTAAAAAGTTGGTTTCATGTACAGTTATTATTTTTTATTGTACAGATATATTATGCTAGGGCATAATGGTCATTTTGTAAATGGTTTTGTTAATCTAATTATTTGAACAAGGACTAAGTAAAGTCGTTGTCTGGCAAATAAATATTTCAAATGCATTATATTCCTTGTTGGTTTAATTTGAACTTCAGAGACGAAATATTCAGCTGATATTCAGAAGATGCTTGAATACCTGTATCCAATTTTGGTAATGATTTAGGGCAATTTAGGGAGCTTTTTGGGCTGTAAAACAGTGTAAGTGGATGAAAAGATATAATTTTGGAAAACCAAAGAATAGAAACAGTTATTGTTCTTCACCACAAGGTGGCACCCTTGTGTTTGTTGGGTTGCAGGTGCTCCTCCCTTGTGTTAAATGGCAGAACTGCAAACCAAAACATTTACAAACTGTCAATACATTTGCACGGGATGCCAGTCACAAGACTGCTAATGGGACATCATCAGTGATCATGGACTCTGTTTACACTTCTACGGACTCTGACCAATTGTTGACCGATTCTAGTCCAGCTGCAAATGTAGATTACTCCAAAGAAGTCTCGGGTAACGTCAGACAGTGGTGTCATTGATGAGTTCAGAGCTGATCAGATACCTTCAAAATTTCATTGATATAACACTGACAAATTTATGTCAACTATTAGCATAGTAGCCTAAGTAGTAATTAACATTATTAATGCCAGTAAAAATACTTTAAAAAGATGTGGCCTATAGCTTGTAGCTACATCTGTAGTAAATGAGTATACAGGTGCCGACGGATAATTTAACAAATCCCTGAAAAATTTTACTCTTCTTTGACAATTCAAGCCAATATATATAGGCCTATAACGTCAATACGGGGATTAAGACAGCATCAGCTAATCAATGAATGGATTGGTCAGCTGATTGGTATGAAGGTGTAACTTTTGAATAACTGGGGCCCATGTTTATTTTACTGAAAACATGCAGTGGCAGAGAGTGATCACAATACCCTCCGGAGGGAATGGACTCGCCCAGGCTGTTTACTGAATTTACTAGAAAATGCTATGGCAGGATAGGAAATGGACCAGACGGCCAAAAATGGACATCTTTTAAAATTATACAATATTAGAGCTGTTCAATGTGGATGAAAATGTGTGGCGGCGCAAGAGTATTTGAAAGGTACATAGAAAGTTTGAGGGCCATGCATGTAGTAGAAATTGAGAAATTATTAAATGTCCGGTAAGTTTGTGCACCTAATGTCAAACACCCTGTACATGTATACCATGGCTTTGAATCCATGGATTCTTCTTTGTGGAGGGGGGGGGTATGGGGACTGATGCCCCTCCTGCCCCCTCCACTTATGCTTATATCGATAGAATATTAATATAAAGTTTGGTTGGCATGTATTATATTTAAGTTTAAAATTGTTGGTTGATATTTCTGTCAACAGAGCAATTGACCCAAAATAAGTTTATAAAGTTGTGAAAATATGACTACATGGATATAAAATGATGATCTGGAAATAGAGGCTAATAAGACTGCTTCCAGCAACTCAAAGATAAAGCTAATGCTAAAAAATATTTCAAATATATTTCAATATATCATTTGATACTTTGAAGGCCTAGAAATTTGGAAAAATTTTCAAAAATAAATATATATATAATACATGCCTTGAATGTGAAAGACTGGGGTTCTCTACATACCCCATTTTAAATATTATGATAATAATAATAACCCCGTTTTAAATATTAACAAGCATCCTCGGATACAATGGCTGGTTAATCCTATGGGAAAGTAGAAGGTGTGATTTGCAGCATGCGAGAGCGTCTAAGGCAAAAAATATGAGTGTAGGAACAGTGGAACTGGAGGTTGAGGTATAGTAGGGTGATGTCTGCGTGAACTAGATTCTCTTGACGTGAGGGTATAGCAATGAAGTATAGGCGCAACTTGCTGCAGTGAGCATTGCGCAAGTGTTTGAGTAGAGCGTGACAGCAGACACTAGTGTCTAACAGAGTCGCTGCCCATATAGAGCTACGGGCCGACAAATTCATAATGTGGAAACTTGTACCAAATTTCATAACTCTAAAATAAGCGGAATATTAAGGTCACAAATGGACAGTTCAAGAATGACAAAAGATGGCTGCCAGAAAGGCCTACATCTTGAATTTATCGTCATGTTCCCAATCAATACCCACAGGCGTACACCTGAACCAAATTTTATAACTCTTAAGTGAAATATTAAGGTCACATTTGGCAGTCCAGGAATGAAGAAAGATGGCTGCTAAAATGCACGCTATCTCAGTTGTCTCGACAGGTAGGCTACTCATTCTTCTGCTTTCACCCCTAGCATATAACTAGCAAAACTAGCAAAAAAAATTTTTTTTTGCGAGGACACCCCCCGACGTGACCCCCCCCCGGACTTGTAAAATATAAAATTTTTAAATTACCTCCTTCCGAGGAGAGCCCCAGCCTAGAAATATAACTAGCAAAAATAAAAATTTCTGCAAGTACCCCCCCGGATGTGACTCCCCCCGGGCCTTGTATAGAATATAAAATTTAATACCTCCCGAGGTGACCTCAGCCTATCTAGTAGAAATAAACTTCTTTTTTTTTTTGCGAGTACTCCCCCCCCCCCCGAGGTGACCCCCTCGGGACTTGTAAAATCCTAAATTTTTTAATTACCTCCCTCCGAGGTGACCAACCTAGAAACATAACTAGCAAAAAAAAAAATTTCTGCAAGCTCCCACCGGATGTGACCCCCCCCCGGGCCTTGTATAGAATATAAAATTTAATACCTCCCCGAGGTGACCCCAGCCGAGCAATATATCTAGCAGAAAAAAAAATTTTTTTGCAAGTATCCCCCCCGAGGTGACCCCCCTCGGGACTTGTAAAATCCAAAATTTTTTAATTACCACCCTCCGAGGTGACCCCTAGCCTAGAAATATAAGTAATGCAAGTACCCCCCTGGAAATGTCCTCCCCCCCCCTCGGGCCTTGCACATAATATAGAATTTAATACCTCCCCCGAGGTGACCCCAGCCTGGCAATATAACAGGCAGAAATTTTTTTTTTTTTGCGAGTACCCCCCCCCCCCGAGGTGACCCCCCTCAGGACTTGTAAAATCTAAAAATTTTTAAATTACCTCCCTCAGCGGTGACCCCAAGCCTAGAGATATCACTAGCAAAAAAAAAAAATTTCTGCGAGTACCCCCCCGGATGTGACCCCCCCGGGGCCTTGTATAGAATTTACCTCCCCCGAGGTGACCCAAGTCTGGCAATATAACAGGCAGAAATTTTTTTTTTTGCGAGTACCCCCCCCCCGAGGTGACCCCCCTCGGGACTTTTAAAATCTAAAATTTTTAAAATTAACTCCCTCCGAGGTGACCCCCAGCCTAGAAGTATAACTAGCACAAAAAATAATTTCTGCAAGTACCCCCCTGGATGTGTCCTCCCCCCCCCCCGGGGCCTTGCACAGAATATAGAATTTAATACCTCCCCCGAGGTGACCCCAGCCTGGCAATATAACAGGCAGAAAATTATTTTTTTTTGCGAGTAACCCCCCCCCCGAGGTGACCCCCCTCGGGACTTGTAAAATCTGAAAATTTTTAAATTACCTCCCTCAGAGGTGACCCCAAGCCTAGAGATATCACTAGCAAAAAAAAAAATTTCTGCGAGTACCCCCCGGATGTGACCCCCCCCGGGGCCTTGTATAGAATTTAAAATTTAATACGTCCCCCGAGGTGACCCAAGTCTGGCAATATAACAGGCAGAAAATTTTTTTTTTGCGAGTACCCCCCCCGAGGTGACCCCCCTCGGGACTTTTAAAATCTAAAATTTTTAAAATTACCTCCCTCCGAGGTGACCCCCAGCCTAGAAGTATAACTAGCAAAAAAAATAATTTCTGCAAGTACCCCCTGGATGTGTCCTCCCCCCCCCCGGCCTTGCATTCTACATGTCTCCCTATTGGCTGAAATGGCCACTCCCACCAAGTCCCTCATTCTCATTGGCTCTAAATGGCCACACCCCCAAAAATTAAAAATTTTTAAGTACTGTCACAGTTTCAACCGAACAACTGTCAACCCATTACACCTTGCCTAATGCTGTCAAATTAGCCAACTAAGATTGCTTCTAACCAGCAATTACCACAAACACAAACTCAACGCATGATGGCCAAAAATGCATACCTGTCATTATGCGCCACACCTCCAAATATCGACCACACCCCCAAAACCCATTATTAAAAAGGCTAGAGAATTCTCCAGAATTCTCCAGCCAAAAACAATAGCATTTTTCAGACACAGAGAAGCAGCCATGTTTTCCGCACCGCTACCGACTGACCCTCCTGTCTTTCTTCGCATTCAACTTTGCGTTCGCGATGCGAGCAAGTTTCAACATCGCCCTCGTGTCCATGGTCAATTTCACAGAACCCCACTCGTACAACACAAGTAGCGATGAATGCCCCGCCCCTATCGTTCTGCACAACCATACTGCACAAGATAAGGTATGTAATACTCATGCTGTTATAACAGCCAATTAGTAATATTCCGTCAGTACCTTATTTGGTCTATTTAATGAGCAGGACGGCATGTCTAGTATCTATTAGGGCTCTATATCGTTGCCGACGTTCGATACGATACGTATCATCGATACACTTGATCGATACACGATTCGTACCGTTGGTCCGCAAATTCGGGCCCGATCCACATTTTAGAGAAATCCGCAACCGAAAACAAATTTTTGGCCCAGAAAGTTGATCTCGCATCAGAGCGAACGTCAACATGAGGGCCATCTCGAGTTCAGTTCATGATTTTGTGGATATTTTCTGTTAAAACTCGGCAATAAAATGACTTTTTTATCTGGATGTTGCATTATTACACCGAACCGAAAGTGCTGCTTTGAAAACCGGTTCGGGAACCGGCAAGACAGTACCGGTATGGCCGGTATTTATCGAACCGGTGTAGACCCCTAGTATCTATGCCCGGCACTTAATTTAGATTTTAGAAGGGGCACTAACAAATTAGAAAAAAACTTACTGGTCAACAATGACTTTGCTACCTGAGGAGAAATACCTCTATAAACCTAATTCGAGCATGCTGATTCCAAATCTGAAATCAGAATTTCTCCAGAAAAAAAAACGTATTCTTTTTGCACCCGAATAGCACTCACACCTGATTATTTGCCAAATATTGACATGGCCATAATTCAAGTTCTAGACGTTCTGGAGAAATTCTGATTTCAGATTTGGAATCAGCAATTCAGCATGCTTGAATTAGGTTTATAGAGTCATTTGTCCTCAGGAAGAGCGACGAAAAGTTTTTTTTGTTGACCAGTGAAGTATTTTTCCAAAGTATATCATTAGAAACTAGAAAGCTTTGAATTTCTTTGCCTATTTGCAGCCTGGGGACTTCAACTGGACTGCACAAGAACAGAGTCTTCTTTTGGGAGCGTTCTTTTACGGCTACGTGGTGACGCAATTCCCCGGTGGAGTGCTGACCGAGCGTTTTGGGCCGCGGCTTGTTCTAGGTCTCTCTGTTTTAATTCCTGGAATTTTGACGATCTTCACCCCGTTCATTGCTCACTTCAGTCCATATGTGCTTGCTGCAGTTAGAGTAATTGGAGGATGCACTATGGTAGGTATTAAATTGAAAATTCACAAATTGATGCCTCACATGGGTCATTCTCAAATTTCGGGACAATTTGCGTCACTCTAGCTCCCTGACATTAATATGAATGCTATAAATATCTGAAGCGTCACTCTGCATCTGTTATTCATATTTCTACTTAGAACCACTGCATTTGGAGCAAAAAGTAATTCATTAGACTTTTTTTAATGCATTATGTCCAGAAATCCGTGCAAAATCAATGGTTTTTCCCCTCACTGGACCTGACATGACAAAATCAAGTGTTCATTTTCCTCCTAATATACCATTATTTTCAAAGTTTCTTTGCACGATTCATGGGAATATAGACTTGAATTTATATTTAGTTCATATTCAATTTTTTTTTTGGTATAATTTCATTGATTAAATTGATACAATAGTCGTGTCACTAATTTATGTCAATTTTTTTGTCCCCTCCGTTACTTGCCATAGCTCTGTTCGTTATTGGTTTTTATTAGCTATTTTCACTGAATATCATCAGACACATGTGCGCCATAGTACCACTGCCTGGCAGACTTCATAAAACATGTATTCAATAAATTATGACGTAATATTCATAAAAAATGTTTTTGGTCCCACTAAAATGTCCCCTCCGTTTCCTTCATTTCCAAGCTTACCAATGATAATTTTACAGAGCGATTTCATGTATATGTTGCTGAGGGTGGCAGGTTTTAATATTCTGCAATTATTTTGTCTAATCTCCAAAATAAAAAGCAGTAATGAGTGAAAAGCAAAAAATTGTTCCCCTCCGTTACCGTCCACTCCGTTACCAGATCATGAGCAAGAAATCGACATTTGGATAAAAAAATCTACTGATACAAGATGAAGTACTTCTGAAAATAATAGTTACATCAATCTTTTATCATTTTTCCTTTTGTCGCTGTTCCTACAGATGGTTTTTTACATCAAAATTCCCCTCCGTTACCACATTGTCCCCTCCGTTACAGGACAATTTTCCTATACCCGTTGTCCCGAAATTTGAGAATGGCCCACATAACTAAAATATAATCACCAGGTGGCACGAACACGAAACTTCCACCTTGACTACTTCATGATCAGTCAAATACAATGCTGTCACTTGCATGTGATACGACAAACTACAGTATGTCTCATTTCTGGAACGGGCGGTCGTCAAATATCTGACAAAAACAGCAGCAAAACTTCACAAAAATGTGACAGAAAAATTGCAAATTAGCTCATCTACCAGTGAGTATGAGTTTCTGTTGTGTGACCTGTATAGGTGAGGAGCAATCAGGCCAAACACCAGTTCGCATGTTGTGAGACAAACTGTACATTATCCCTTTTGCTTTCATCGACCGATTTAAAATAGCATATATATTGGTAATTTGCAAAATATATCTTTTTAACAAATGATTGTTTCAGGGCCCGTTATTTCCTGCATTCTACTACTTGATGAGTCGATGGGCGCCCCCTTGTGAGAGGATTAAATTGATGGGGATTGGTATGAACGGTAAGCTCACATGAAAAGAGACAAATTATCAATTTAGAAAGGTCTTGATTTAATAAATTTGCCTCATTTTTGCCAGTTTTTGTTTTGTCTTCATGATATTTAGGTTATGTTTGTCAATTTTGAAATCGGATTTTATTTTAGGCGCTGGGATTGGAACTGTAGTGGCATTTGGGCTATCTGGTTATCTGTGCAACTTAGATTTTCTTGGAGGATGGCCCCTCGTATTTTATTTATTTGGTAAGTAGACAGATTTGGTAAGATTTAATTCGTAAAGGCCCCAATATCATCTAGGCCCTATAGCATTTTTGAGCGAAATATTAAACGCAATGCGTCCAATCGAAAAGTAAGAAAAAATTTGCATTATAGGGTATATGATCGTTGATTAAATTACCTTTGCCTAAAAGGTTTTATTAATTGTAATTTCAGGAGGGCTTGGAGTGATCTGGTTTATCATTTGGTGGATTCTTGCACGGGACAGCCCTGCGTTAGATGCAAGCATATCTCCTGCGGAATTGAAACTCATTGAGTCTGCTACAAAACATTTGGATGAAGTTGAGGTATAGGCAATTAGTGTAATAATTATTAGTCCCTGACAACCCAATGCCTGTCTCCGCCATGTTGGCTAGCATTTGAAATCTAATTAATGGAAATTTGTCTTGGTTTTTCAGTACCACAGACCACCGTTACGCTCCATCCTGACGTCTGGACCAGTCTGGGTTCTTCTCATAATGATGGCAGCGGATTCGTTAGGATTTTACATGGTGTTCAACTGCGCTCCTTTATTTCTGAAACAAGTACTCAAATATGACATAGAAGAGGTAAGATTTCAAAATTTGAATAATCGTGAAAGGAAGGAATTAAGAGGAAGACCACTATATTAACACCCCTCGTGATAGATCAGGGATTCGTGAGAGCCCTTCAGACTGTCCCATGTGTGTGAATGGGGGCCATCATAAAAAATTGAGTAAAAATGACATCAAAACACCACAAAAATGTGATAACTGAATTACAAATTAGCTAAACCAATTTGTTAACTGATGGACAGACAACTGGACAGCCAAGTGGACGGACAGACACACACACTGATGAAAGTATAAGTCCCTTGGTTTGACTAAACTGTCATTAGTTATATCATAACATCTGTTGATTCAACTATTTTCTTTCATTCAGGACGGCATCATGATCTGCATCCCTTACTTATGCGCATTTGTTGTGACGTTAATTGTGACTCCCCTTCCAGACTTCATCCAAAGCCGAAATCTGCTCAGCACAACGGCTATTAGGAAAATATTCAATTTTATTGGTAAGGACAACTACTGCAGTTTTACACAAAAAGTTGCTGATTCATTTTCTGAAAATTCATTATGTAAAAAGAAACCTTTGGGGAAAAAAAATTGGAAAAAAGGGGGAATAAGAAATCTGGAAAAAAAGATTTGGGAAAATTTGTTCTGGAAATAAGCAGCCCAGATCCTCGAGGACAACAATGTTAATACACTGGGAAAATTTAGCGGTCGTGGGTCACCCAGGAAAATTAAATGTTGCACTTTAGGGATTTTATGTTTTCTTATTTGATTCAGGTGAAGGAGGCCAGGCGGTAACATTAATCGGCATAGGACTGGCCGGCTGCAATCATGCGGCAGTGGTGTCACTTATGACTTTGTGTGTAACGGTGTCTTCCTTCTCTGTAGGAGGTTATATCACTAATCATATAGACATTGCACCCACATATGCAGGTAATGCTTAAAGCAAAATGATCTGAGTAACTCATAATCAACATGTTTGATGGAAACTCTAATATTCATGGTTCAAGATATGCAATTTTCATCTTAAATGAGTAAGCATATTTACAATGTATTGAAATCTTGTCGTGCATATTTGATTTGCCCTTTTTTATCCAGCCTCGCCTGTCACCCTTGTTTCCTTCTGGCAGCCCTAAATGAGCAATTACCTATCATGGATGACTTTTATTAAACGGCTAATCTTTTCCTTTTACTTCAGGTACTATAATGGGTTTGACTAATGGTTTGAGCAATATCGCAGGGTTTCTTACGCCTGTCATTATCACAGCTTTAACAGGAAATAGCGTAAGTACATCGGTCGCTTCCCGAATATTTTTCAGCCCCTGTGTCGCTATCTCCCTGCCCCTACTGTCTCCCTATGTCCCTGCCTCCCTGTCCCTGTCTCTGTTTCCCTGCATCTCTGTCTCCCTGTCTCCCTGCCTCCCTTGTTCCTGTCTCTGTCTTCCTTTGTCTATGTTTGCATGCGTCTATGTCTCCCTGTGTCCTCTCTCTGTTTCCCTGTGTCTTGTCTCTGTTTCTCTGTGTCCTGCCTATGTTTCCCTGTGTCATGTTGCTGTTTCCCTGCATCCAGGCTCTGTGTCCCTGTGTCCCTTTCTCTGACTCCTTGTCTCTGCCTGCTTGTATCCCTGTCCCAGTCTCGCTGTCTCTGCCTCCCTGTCACCTGTCACCCTGTGTCTACCTCACTCCCCCATCTCTGCGTCCCTGTCCCTGTCTCTCTCTCACTGTCTCTGTCACCCTATGTTCCTGTCTCTGTCTCCCTCCCTGCCTCCCTCCCTGCATCTGCCTCTATGTCTCTGCCTCCTTGTGTCCCTGTCTCCGTCTCCCTCTAACTGCTTTCTGTCTACCTCTATCTAGTTCCCTTTGTCCCTGTCTCTGTTCTCTGCCTCACTGTCTGTGCCTCCCTGTCCCTGTCTCCATATCTCTGCTTCCCTGTGTCCCTAACTCCCTGTCTATGTCTCTGTTTTTCTGCCTCACTGTCTGTGCCTCCCTGACGCTATTTCCATGTCCCTGCCTGAATGTGGCCCTGTCTATGTCTCTCTGTGTCTCTGTCTCTCTGCCTCCCCCTCTGTCCTTTCTCTGTCTCTCTGCCTCCCTGTGTATACCTGTTACTGAATCCCTGTTAATGTGTCCTTGTCTCTACCTCCCCATCTCTATCTCCCTTTGTCCCTGTCTCTGCCTCCCTGTGTCCCTGTCTCCCTCTATCTACTTCCCTGTGTACCTGTCTCTGCCTTCCTCTCTCCCTGTTTATACTTCACGTCACTAGAAGATTAGAACAATCTCACTCGGCCAACAGTGGCAGATCCAGGGGGGCCCTATTGAAACCCAGGACCACAGTAGATTTCTGAGATGAAGAGGGAAAGATTTTAACATGATAAAAAAACGATGCCAGTCCTTGAAAAATAAAAAAAACTGAAACACCCCCAGAAAACCATTCCTGAATCAAATTCAATCTTGTAGAATTTTCTTATTTGATTCTTTATTTCAGGGGAGTCGTAGCCAATGGCAACATGCGTTCTTTCTCATGGGTGGCCTCATGGCCCTCGGGACTCTGATCTACACCATATTTGGAACTGCGAAGGAAGAAACGTGGTCAATAGAAGGAAGAGAAAGAAACAGAATATCACGGTCCCAACATCCAACGCCTTGTCCTAGTTTAGAATCAAGTCAAGTCCATGAAAATCCAGTCTCTACATGAATGAACTTAGGGACCCAAGTACAGTACAACATCAGCCACTTGTTTCCAAAATCCACGACATTTGCAGGCCTTCACGTCATCTACTGTGTCCCCCCTCCCCCAAATTAGTCCCCTCTCTGCATAAATAGGACTGCAAGGTGTAAAACATAAATCATCAATTAGGTGTACTGTTCAGATACCAAGTATCTGTATCAGTGCTGATCTATTACCAAAAAGCATATTGATGTCAAATCAGTGGAGCGCTGCTCTGTATATCAGCAACGAAATACTACCATCCCCAATGGAAGTGGAAAAGTGGTATTGTAGCATCCCTATCATCAATTCATCAGAATTTAAACTATCGTAATATGATTTGATGCAACTTGAAATCTCCAAGTGGCCACTAATGTCTCAGTCATGGTCTGTTAATGTAAATCCAGCTGCCATTGCTAAGCATTGTTTATTGTTAGTTTATGAAGTTTGTTGCTGCTGGTGAAACCAGTTATTTGATGTGATGTACCGGTGCATATATAATTTAATGGTAAGGCCAGAGGCCGCCAGATATAATTGATCTTTAGCTTCTTGGATCTTCTCGAAGCACTTTTTCTTGAGTTGGTTGGAGGGTCGACAAAAAAAGATGTAATCTCAATTTTAATATTAATTCAATAATTGTAGGTAATGTTAATTTTATTTTGCCGTTGGCAGAAAATCTGTTCGGTCTATAATCTATATTAATACAACCATATTAAAATGGGGTGTCATTATGTTAATAGGGTCCTATAGTCCTGTATACGTGAGACTGTGATTAGATACAGCTTCCTAACTTTTATAAGTTTTGTTTTGTGCTATTTTGTGTGTTGCATTTATTTTACAGATGAATATATGATCATCGCTTATATCCATGTTCAAGTTATGCTACTTACATGTACTATGCAGGAATGCAATATTTTGTTTTAAATCCATTTCTGATTAGGTTTTATAATTTACACAGTATACTGTATGCTTATAAATATATACATTTAATCAAAATATATTTTAAATGAAATATTATTTATTCAGAATTATGGTTATATTATAGTTTATTTTTAAACAAATTTTATTATACAAATTATAATTTGCGAGTCTCGGGAAATACAGGGTCTCAGGTGAAAATATCAGGGAAATACAGGTCCAAGCCATGAAATAACCTATAAATATTCTGAAAAAAAAAGAAGCATTTATTCTACACTGAGTATACAACATTCCATTTCCCGGTGATTTATATCTGTGGTTTTCTGCAATGTATAGATGTAAATAAATATTCAATCCTGTTCTATTTAACACAAAAGCTGACATAATCTGCTTCCAGCATCTGGAATGGATTTCAAATGCAGCTGCTATTAAATTAATTATTTGCATTATTATAGATATATTTTTCTTTCCATGTAAATGCATATATCATTTTATTAATTTGTGAATGATCATCATAGGGATTTGAGATCAATTGATCATTATAAATGCCATCAACTATTCATGATATGAGTAGAAAGTTGAAATACATTGTATTATTATTTGTATGCTATATGAATCTGTTGTAAATTCAGGGTATCCAAGTCTTTCGTTAAAAACAAAGTTGACTAATAAGAGTGATTAAATCAATGTGGGAGGCTGGGCTTAGTTGATCCGGGGTCAGTTAATCTTTCATGAAATTGATCTTCTTTCAGTGCACTTCCAAAATCTTTTTGAATGAAATATATTCATTATTCAATGATAATTTCAGTTTAGGATTACTGAGCCAATTTTTAAGATCACAGCAAATTATTACTTTTTGGACCTCAAAACAGTCCCCAGGGATCGACTTACCCCTTGGATTAACTTAACCCAGGTTTTTTCTACAGAAAATGAACCCTTTTTCCTTATGGTTTTTTAAAAGCAAATTTTGTACATAATCCTTCAAAGCGATTAAAAAAAGAAGCTATTTATAGCCTACCAAAATTGAAACAACAACAGGAGGGAGAGTTATCTCAGTTGTAGCGTGCTGGGTTGCCAATATTGCAGGGTCCACGGTTCGAATCCAGCTTGGCTTATGTTGGACTACAGTTTCAATCCTTCACCTCATTACCATGTCCCCTGTCTAGGGATGTACCGATCAGACACCAATTTTTGCAAAAAGCATTGGTGTCGCATCATAGGCACTGCTCTATTCGGCTAACATTGGACAATATTTAATCTGAAGTCACATGAATGTATCTGTATAAAATTTTGTCAAAGGTTTTGGGCAATTTTAAGACAGGTTTTAAGGGCCTCTAACTGGAACTACTGGATGAGACCTTAATCTTAATAAGCAACATTGCTGCAAGTATAATTTTGGACAGTGGTAGTTTGTGGAAAGACTCATTTTGACTTGGGCAACAGATGGTGCCCTTGTCTTAGTTGGGTTGCAGGTGCTCCTCCCTTGTGTTAAATGGCAGAACTGCAAACCAAAACATTTACTAATGTCAATTCATTTGCACGGGATGCCAGTCACAAGACTGCTAATGGGACATCATCAGTGATCATGGACTCTGTTTACACTTCTACGGACTCTGACCAATTGTTGACCGACTCTAGTCCAGCCGTAAACGCAGATTACTCCAAAGAAGTGTCAGGTAACACCATAATAATCTGATAATGATGAGTAGAGAGAGAGCTAGAGAGACTGAGATAACATCAAGAAGACTTGTTTTGTTACTGTAAGGCCAACAGTAGGCCTCTACTGAGGCTATAGTATAGGCTATAGCAATAGCCAATACACACAATGTGTATCCTGGCTTATTGTTTTATGTCAATTGTATTGGATTTCTTGACACTGCTGCTTCTTATTTCTAATCTAATTAACCAATTTATAGCCTATGAAAAGTAACAAAAGTACTGAGTCATAAAAACTGGTCAAGTTAATTGACGTATGATGCATTGTTATTTTATCTGGTTCAGTGTGAAGTTGTGTTGCACTTTATCTAGCAAAAAATACATATTAAAAAATATATAAATAGCTAATTTCAATATAGGCCTACATAATGTTTGTTTTTGTACTCTTTTTTTATGATCGACGTATACACTGCCTACAGCTACAGAACCTACATTCAAATACTTATACTACATATAAGTATTTGCTACACTTAGGCTACCACAAAGGAATGTTAATTGAAAAAGATATTGAGGCCTTGGAACTCCATATCAATACCGAACAATATACTACAGTGTATAGTGTATCCATTGTGTAGGCTACATACAGTCAATACAACATTTTCGCGCACTGTGATTTTGGTAATTTAAAAATAATTGCGATTTCTTGACACTGTAATTTAAAATAATGCCAAGACTAATTAAAAAAAGTTTGTCTTATATTCTGAAGTTTTATTAATAATTAAACTTTCAAAGCTGGGCAGATAATTTTTTGTTGATTGATATCATATGCATATGATCTGACAACAACAGAGCAGCAAGATTACTTTATTTGAAGGCCAATTGTCTGTCTTATTTATATATGGTAATAAACCAAACCAGCTAACCATGTCAAATTGTAAAAGATCCTTATTGCCTATTTTAGCAGGATTTGACTAGGATTTAAGTTACCTAGAATAACTAAATAAAGGACATTTTTGTTGACATATATATAGGCCTATGTTCCAGTATGTTTATTGACATTGGTAAAAAAACCTTTCGTAAGATAAATTTTGACCTTTTCCAAAGTTTAGTTTTGTCAAAATATACAAACTATATGTGCCTTTAAATGTAATAATCCAGGGCCCTATCCATGTTAATTATTTAACTTAATTTAACTTAATAATTGCATTTTCCAGACACAGAGAAGCAACCATGTTTCCCGCACCGCTACCGTCTAACCCTGCTGTCTTTCTTCGCATTCAACTTTGCGTTCTCGATGCGAGCAAGTTTCAACATCGCCCTCGTGTCCATGGTCAATTTCACGGAACCCCACACATACAACACAAGTAGCGATGAATGCCCCGCCCCTGTCATTCAGCACAACCATACTGCGGAAGATAAGGTGTGTAAAAATAATCTGACTATGTGGTAAAATAGACAATCGCCGTTTAAAAGGCCAGACATAATTTATCTTCAGCTTCTCGGATCTTCTTGAAGCACTTTTTCTAGGGTATGTACATAGGACGAAGAAAAAAAGTGTAAACTCGATTCTTTATGACGTTAATTTAATTAAAATGTGTGGGTAAGCTCAATATTTTTTTCTGTTGCAGAAAATCATTTGAGTTGGTAGATTTGAGAAGCTAAAGATTAAAAAAGTCTGGCCTAATTTTTTGTCATATCTCCTAGATGTTAGCGAAATTTAAATGGTGTTGTTTCTTGAGTGTAATTTTTAACCAAATTTATTTTGGAGCTGAATTATTGTACATTGACCTCTAGAAAAGTATAAACAAAACACTTTTTATTAGCTTTAAATCCAGCAAAATTTGAAAAATTGTTTTCGTTCTTATGCGATGCAGAGCTCTCCTACGGAATTAAAAAAAAACAAATTAAATTTTCTTGTTGGAATGTGTTAGACCCAAATGAATTCCATTGAAAGTTACGTTGCAAATTTTTGTAAAATCTATAGACATTAGATAGCTTAGCTGATAGATGATATTTTAAAAGGGACTCAAAGGTCACACAAATAAATGAAAAAACTCTACAGTGTTTTATATCGTATTTGAAAGCTTTAAATCTCTTGGGACTATTTGCAGCCTGGGGACTTCAACTGGACTCCACAAGAACAGAGTCTTCTTTTAGGAGCGTTCTTCTACGGCTACGTGGTGACGCAGTTCCCCGGTGGTCTGCTAACCGAGCGTTTTGGGCCGCGGCTTATCTTGGGCCTCTCTGTTTTAATTCCTGGAATTTTGACGATCTTCACCCCGTTCATTGCTCATTGGAGTCCATACGTACTCGCTGCAGTTAGAATAATTGGAGGGTGCTGTATGGTAAGTAACTTTAGTTTTCAATGAAAAATTCACTAATTGTTGTCCATTTTGTCTAATTTATATAATTCATGTATCTACTGCACATCTAAGATCATAAAAATTTGGCTTTCAATCGATCTACTCCCTAGATCCGATAATTATATATAATACGCCAAAAGGTGGTCTAGATCGCAAAGGAAGATGAATTCTTGTCTCAAGTTCAGACTTCAGAATACAAAGTATATATAATATATATATAGATCTGTGATATTTTAAATTTCATAGCTTTAAAAGAAAGACTAGAACTCTTGAAATGGCGTCCTTGTCTCTTTTTAAAATATTATTTGGATTTATAGCTACGCAAAGTTCTGGCATTGGATTTTCATGAGTGAAAATCTCAACTTTGAGAGCTGCACTTCTTAATATATCCAAAATCAACACTGTCAAGTGCTTTTTTTTAGTTCAAATAACAAAGTTTGTTTGTCTTTTTGGTACTGTTACTGTGTAACAGTGTGTATGAGATTTATAAATTGGCGGACAATATAATATTGTGTGTTCAGCTAAATGCCCTGCACCTTAGACGCTTCAGCCAAAGATTCGAACCAGAGGCCAAGGGCCAAGGTGTTGGGGTAGCTTCACACAGCCATGGCATCAGAGCTGGGGTGTAGGATGTGCTATTTATAGACACAGCATAGCAGACTTGCTTACCAAACCTCTGGTGAGAGAACTCTACATGATAATAAAGTGCAGTGACTGTAGTTATACAAACAAACTATTACTGATAGCATTGAATGAAAATTACATGACCTCACAGATTGCTTTTGAGTCAGAGAGAATAACATGGCATGGATAGGTGTATGGCCTCACAAAGAACATTTCAATCTAATCCTGTAAGCACTTGACATTCGTCGACTGTAAAGTGGCATGTTGATTTGGCTATATTTGTAAAAAAACATCCCTTGGTATGAATAAATAAAAGAAATCTAAATCGTAAAAAAATTGTTTTCAGGGCCCCATATATCCTGCATTTTACTACTTGATGAGTCGATGGGCGCCCCCTTGTGAGAGGATTAAATTGATGGGGATCGCCATCAATGGTATGTTTTATTAAAACTATAAATACCCGGTATGCCCACATTTGCTTTGTTGTTTTAATACTTGTGTATATTCCATTTCAGTGAGTCAATTGGGTATTAGGCTATTGAACATGTTGTAAACATGTATAGTCCTAAATTGTAACAACGATCCAGCAATCAATAATGTATAAAAAACACCACATACGTGTAATTTGTAAAAAAAAGAAAAGAAAGGTTTGCGAGGCAGGAAACCTTTGGCTTTAATTATGTTAATAGACCTTGGCAGAAATTGTGTTTTATACCATAATTATGAGTTTAATTATCATGTTAAGAAATGCCTGGCTCCCGTGATCAATTAAAAGAGACGAAGTACCATAGATTTAGAAAGATCCTGTTAAATTGTGTAACACTTTAAAAGTAACTGTGTTAGTTTTCATATTTGTCAATAAGGGTTTCTTGTTTCAGGCGCTCAGATTGGAACTGTGATTGCTTTCGGGCTTTCTGGCTTTCTGTGTGACTTGGACTTCCTTGGAGGATGGCCACTCGTATTTTATTTATTTGGTAAGTTAATTTATTTTGGTAAGAGATTTAATTAGTAAAGGAACCAATAGGCCTACCTATTGGATAATTTTTTGTGAAACTTTAAATGCAATCCACCTTTTCAAATAATGATTACACCAGAGGGCATGGTGGTGAAGGATGCGACAGTGGAGACATTTGCTGTTATTTGAAAGTAATGAAACGTGACACATCGTATTGGCAGACGAATGACACAGACAGAGCTCTACATAGACAGACAAGTTCAAATTAGGTAGTTTTCCCCTTATGAAGTATTTGGGACGAAAGAATCTTTTTCTAATTTGCGTTACTAAATTATTAATCTGTACTTCAGGAGGGCTTGGAGTGGTGTGGTTTATCATTTGGTGGATCCTTGCACGGGACAGCCCTGCATTAGATGCAAGCATATCTCCTGCGGAACTGAAACTCATTGAATCCGCCACAAAAAGTATGGATGAAGTCAAGGTATAATGTCTAGACATATCACAATGTCAATTTATGAAATGTATCATATAGAGAGCTTGCTGGCAGTCACATTTGAATCAACTTTATGGAAATTTATCTTTGTTTTTTTTTTCAGTACCACAAACCACCATTTTGCTCCATCCTGAAGTCGCGGGCTGTCTGGGTTCTTTTCATAATTATGGTAGCAGATTCGTTAGGCTATTACACTGTGTTCAACTGTGCTCCTTTATTTATGAAACAAGTGCTCAAATATGACATTAAGGAGGTAAGTGGAAAAATTAGCCATGGTTCATCTGAAATGCACCTGTTTTCATCTATTTTCTTAACCAACAAACAGGCAGACAGACAGATGGACAGCCAGACACACTTAGCTCAATATATAAGTCCCGCAATAATTATAAAATTGTTAAAGTTGACGAATGACGAGGACTTTTGTTCAGCTGCTAGTGGAGATCAATGACCCCACAACAGGCCCTATCCATTGAATTGAAATGAACTGTCAATTTGTCAATGAGTAACTTGTAACCTCATTGATACTCAGTTGGTGACTTGTTTTGAAAGCATTGAAAGTGTAGCATATGAGCTCACAAATTTCTTATGAGTCACAGAGCATAACATGGTATGGATCTGGATATGACCTCACAAGGAACATTTCAGTCCCGTTCTGCATGCAGTTGACATTAATCGACTGTAAGAAAACCATTGGTCATATTTTGTTTAATTTCAGGATGGCGTCATGGTCTGCATCCCATACTTGGTCGGCTTTTTTGCGACGTTAATCATAGCTCCCCTTCCGGATTTCATTCAAAGCAGAAATCTACTCGGCACGACAACTATCAGGAAAATATTCACTTTTATAGGTAAGGATACTGCCATCCTTTGATGATTCATTTGAAGAATTTACAGAAATGAATTGACTATGAAATGCCTGGCCTCAATTATGACTTGATTTACAGATAATGGCTTTAATATATTTGCGTAATATTAATGATTTCTCTTGTTTTATCTAGGTGAAGGAGGCCAAGCGGCAGCACTAATCGGCATAGGATTAGCCGGCTGCAATCACACGGCAGTTCTGTCGCTTATGATTCTGTGCGTCTCCTTGTCTTCATTTGGTCTCGGCGGCTTTGCCACTAGTCATATAGATATTGCACCCACATATGCAGGTAATGCCCTATGCAAAATGATCTAAGATATTACTTGTTAACTACATAAATGTTATGGAGAACTTGTTATTCTTGGTTCGGTATATCCATGTATAATATTATTGTTCACTGGAAACTTACAATGTTGGAGATGTGACATTTCAACCTCTCAGCTAGAGGTCTTGTTCACACTTATGTTTTAATTGTTTCATGGAATATCCGATATCCACAGCTATCGAATTTTAAACAGTGCAATTCCATGACTTTTCAAAGACTTTTTAAGGCTCTTCAGAGTTTTCAAGAAATTTTTCAATGTAATTATAGCATTGACGAGTCACGTGACTCAGAAGCTTGATAAAGAAAAGAGTCATGTGACAAAAGCAAAGACTCCCAAGTACACTGGGATGTGGTGCCGTAAATTATTATAGAAATTAGCGATCATGGATGAATTTCATGTATTTTTACTTCAGGTACTATAATGGGTTTGACAAATGGTATGTCCAATATCGCAGGTTTTCTTACACCAGTCATCATCACAGCTCTAACAGGAAATAGTGTAAGTACAGTTTGCCTCTATATTTCTCTGGCTCTATCACTCTGTCTTCGCCTCTCTTCTGCCTCCCCATCTCTCCCTTGTTTTCTCCCTGTCTCTCCCGGTGTCCCTTTCTTTGTATCTACCTATCTCCATCTCTGTCCTACCCTGCCACGGTGCCTCTCCCTGTCTCTCTCTCTGTCCCAGCTTCTCTGACTCTTGCTGCCTCTCCCTGTCTCTCGCTGCTTCTCTCTTATCTCTCCTGTCTTTCTCTCCCTGTCCCTCTGCCTCTTCCTGCCTTTCCCTACTTCTCCCTGCCTCTCCATGTCTCTCCCTGCTTCTTCCTGCCTCTCCCTGCCTCTTTCTGCCTCTCACTGTCTCTCCCTGCCTCTCACTGTCTCTTTCTGCCTCTCCATGTCTCTCCCTGCCTCTCTCTGTCTCGTTGTGCCTCTCCCTGCCTCTCAATGTCTCTCCCTGCCTCTCACTGTCTCTCCCTGCCTCTCACTGTCCCACCCTGCCTCTCCCTGCCTCTCACTGTCCCACCCTGCCTCTCCCTGCCTCTCCATGTCTCTCCCTGCTTCTCCATGTCTCTCCCTGCCTCTCCCTGCCTCTCCATGCCTATCCTGCCTCTCTCTGTCTCTCCCTACCTCTTACTGTCCTACCCTGCCTCTCTCTAACTCTCCCTGCTGTTCCCTGCCTCTCCCTGCTTCTCCCTACTGCTCCTTGCTTCTCCGTGCCTCTCTCTGTCTCTCCCTGCCTCTCTCTGTCTCTTGCTGCCTCTCCCGAAGTTCAGATACCTAACCAGAAAACCTTTTCCATAACAGTGTGTCTGTGTCACCCTAGCTGCATGGGAGGATGGTCTGTGTCAACGAATAATTAGATTCAATCTAATAGTTCTGCTTCGACTCCTTTATTTTCAGGCGAGTCGTAGTCAATGGCAACATGCGTTCTTTCTCATGGGTGGCCTCCTGCTCCTCGGGACTCTGATCTACACCATATTTGGAACTGCGAAGGAAGAAACGTGGTCAATAGAAGGAAGAGAAAGAAACAGAATATCCCACTCACAGCATCCAACGCCTTGTCCTAGTCTAGAATCAAGTCAAGTCCATGATAATCCTGTCTCTATATGAACGGATATTATATACAAGTATAGTAGATAATTTAACGCTCATTATTGACTGGGTGATCTCTAGTTTTGTGTCAGCCAACTGCTTGCCTGATGCACAACATGCGTAAGCAATTGCTTTACTACTGTGCCCAAATTAGCATATCTTTGTGTGAATACAGGATGTAAAGCCAAACCCATCCTTCACAGTATTATACAAATTTTCATGAACTTCACACCTCGCATATGAACCTGCCAACAGGTAATCAAGTAGCCTGTGTTCATGTCTCATTTATGGTCTGTTATGTCTGTTTTGAACTTCTGAAGGTGCTTCTAAAGCGTGCTTATTGTTTGTTAATGATATGAAATGTTTGTTTTTTTTCTGGTTAAACCAGTTATTTGATGTTATGCAATCCATGCCAATTATCTCGGATTCTCCTGCAGCATATCAAATACTGAATCATTCGGAATTAAAAGTGAAATTAGTAATTAGTCCTCTGATCTTTAATTTAATATATACCGGGAAATGGCGGTAATCCTAGGGGACTGTCTACTTTTATAGACTATGAGAGAGTTAGATTTTGACCTTTGGATTTGATCATCATTCCACAAAGGTTTAAATAATTAACTCACTGCTAGTAAAGTTGTTTTGTCACCAAATATTGGTGCGAGAGTTTGTCAGTTTGAGAGTAGATTTATAATTAGTTAACATGGTATAGTATAATCAAGTTAAAATGGTACTGTGTTCGCCTGAGTTGATTAAATCGTGAGATCTATTGCGATCAGACAAAGTGCTTTCTGATTATAAGAGTAGGCCTAGAGCGTATTTTTTTTCAGGGATCATCACATTCATGAAGTTTTTTTGTGTTATTTTATTTTTTAGTGTTTTTTATTTTATTTATACAGATGACAATCCCATTTTTGTGTGTCCATGTTGAAATCCTTATATTTGATATACATGTATTATGTATTATTCTGTTGTTTTTGAGTTTTTGTTGTATAATTTATATGCATGTACAGCTGTCAAACATATTTTGTAAAATATTGTTATAAATTTTAACACAAAGAATATACCTGTATATAAAACAATATTTTGTAGAGATATCTGATATACACTGGGATTTATGACATTCCTGTTTCTGAATGTTTTATCGATGATTTCCACAATGTATAGATGTAAATATTCAATTCTATTCTATAAATATGTGTTAATATGAAGCTTACATGATCCACTTTCAGTGAATGAGATGGATCGCAAATGCAATAACTACAGATTTTTGTCCTATGTAAATTTGTAAATATAATTTACAATTTACATCATTCTCCTGAAGAGTTTGAGATTGATAAGGCCAAACATATTTGATCTTTAGCTTCTTGGATCTTCTCGAGGCACTTTTTCTAGGCTTGGTCGGCAGTACGAAGAAAAAAACGGGCGTTATCTCAATTGATTATAATGTCAATTTAATAGAAAATAGTGGGTAAGCTCAATTTTTTTTATCCGTAGGCAGAAAATCTGTTGGGTCGGTCGATCCGAGAAGCTAAAAATTAAATAATTATGTCCGGCCTAACTATTGATATTAAGAGGAGAGATATGAATACATTATGATGTACCTCAATTTCTTGTCTATACAGGGTGCTAAGTCTTTCATTAAAACTGCAGTTGATCTTTGTTAGTTTTATAACAAACTACCAATAAATTGATTCGGGAGACTGGGGTAAGTTGAGCTCCAGGAAAGTTGATCCTTTGCCATATTGATATCATTGATCTTTTATCATGGCACTGACAGCACTGTTTTGGTAAGATATTCAATTTAGGGTAACAGGAGCAATTCTTCTGAGATCACAATGAAACCATAACTAAGTAGACTTCAAAACATAATAGTCAAGGATGACTGAGCAACGTATCAAGTAGAAATAGAAAACTGAACTTCGGGGATAAACTTACTCAAAGGTCAACCTACCCCGGTCTCCTCCATAGAAAATAACCCATTGTTTTTTGTTATTTTTTGGATAATTTAATACTTAACGTAATTCATTCAAGTGATTCAACAAATGCTATTACTTATAGCAACAAAAATGAACAAAATCCAAAACCAACAATTCTTAAAGATATAAAACGTCCAAAGATGACTAAGAGGTACCTTTGCGGCCAAACTGGATGATGATGGGTTTTCCTTTGAAGTGGTAGCCGTTCACTAAATGGAGAGCTTTTTCAGCACTTTCATTGTCTGGAATTAGAAATAAGAAGTAGCTTAAAGAGAGGCTTAAATGAAGTTTAATACAATCAACATTTAGAACTGTGAAATAGAGGCCATTTGGTGAAGGCACATAGAAATTTCATAGCATATTGCGACAGGGTAGATTTTTGTTGTGGAACATTTTCTGTTCAGACTACAGAATTTATTTTGCCAACTGAACTTGTGATCTCAGCTTCAGTCTCGCTTTAGTATGCTAATGTAAGGCAAATAAGCAAGAATGAAAGTCAGAAACTTTACTCTGTTTCAGTTGGACACAACGATAATTGAAGAGTCAACTCTAATACTGTTATACATGTCAAACCATATGACAATGGTTAATGTCATTCACCAATAATCTCACCAGAAAAATTGATGAAGGCTTGGCCTCTCATTCGTCCTTTCAACAACTTGCACTCAACTTTGTTGTTTTCGGTGTCATACCTTCCAAAGAGAGCTTTGAGGTCATTTTGTGTCACTTTCTCACTCAAATTCTTAACATAGAGCACCTGCAAAAAATGATATACAAAATAGAATTGTAGCATAAAAAAGGATTTCCTATGTTTCAAAGCTAAAAATTAGTTAAAATATAAGGTATTGCTCACCTTTGTTGCCTGGCCAGGGTTGTATTCTTTGAATCTTGGTAATTCTCTGATCTGGTCTGTCGTCAATCTGTATTTGATAATTGCTTCTTCAGGTATAATTTCAACAGGAATATCTTTTTCGGGTGCCTCTTCTTTTTGCTTCTCTTCTTCACATTCTAAGTCAAGATTTTCATCTTTTGAAAGGCGAGTGTCAATAGTTTCAATATTGTTCAGTGTTTCGTTGCTTGATTCACTATCATGGACGGCCATTGTATCAGTTTTTGATTCAGTTGAATTTATCGCATTCCTCGGCAAAGGTCCGACGAATCCTTCACCATATTCTTCCTCCTCTTCTTCCTCTTCTTCCTTGTTCTTCTTCTTCTGCTTTCTTCTCTTTCTCTTCTTTCTCACTTCTTCTTTTGCCTGTTGTCTCATATCCGTCCATATTCCTTCGAGGTTATTAATTGGGTCTTTAGGGTCGAGAGTTGAAGCATCAGGCCTGTCCTTAGTCATTAAACACGATAACAGCTTAGATTTTTCATGGTCATGTGATATTGCTTGCTCCAGGTCATATTCTTGTCTGCTCATGTATTTTTGACCAGAGAATTTGTCAGGTTTCGCTAGCTCTTCTCTTTTCCTCTTGATTTTCTCATCAATTTCAACAACTTTGTCCTTTAGCACTGACTGTTCTATTCCTATTTTTCTTTTCTTGACATCCTGAAAAGAAAATTTATTATGTTCTTATTACGAAAAAATTTGACAATATCTGTGGATCCATATGAAAATTTTTATTATTAGCAGCTAGGCATTAGGCAATCTATATCTCTTTGATGTGAGTTCTGTAAAAAAAAAATTTTTAATTATTGTCAGTCAGTTAAAACTTTTTTTTGGGACTTAATATAAGTTGTACGTTGAACAAGAAAGGACTCAAAAGTTCTAATTTCTTTATTAGTATGATTAGTGAATTCTGAATGCTTTTTTCTGCGTATTTAAGTCAGTGCAAAATAACAATAAAGAGATGAACCATGTGGTCTGTCCACTTCACTCTACAGCTGCTTAGAAAATCCCTTCAGTTGTTGATATTCAACTATTGTGCAACAATTTGCTTAACTACTAACTCACCCGTCCATCAGCCAGGGCTTTTATTTCAATCTCATCTTCTGTCAAGCCACATGCTTTTAATTCTTCCCTGTAGCGATCCTCTTCTGAGAGCTTGACATATTGCTCGTAAGACAATGCTCCAGTGAGATTACTGTCAAGGCTAACATAGCTCGATGAAGTTTGGAAGTTCTTTCGTTTGGCGAGTTCACTGCAAATGAAAACACATAACGCATAATGCTCTGCTAGAGATACAACGTATGAAACTAAGTCTGCAGCATGACCTGCAGCAAAGAGCTAAGAACATACTACCAAATTGATTCTGCTAACCTGTTAATCGAGACATCAGTATTTAATTGCTTCTGAACAAGTTTTTTCAGCTGGCGGTCTCCTTCCGTTTCAATGTCTTCCTGAGGGATCTCCAGTCTCTGGTCTTTGGTTTTGAAATTCCGGTCAGATCCCATCCGCATGACCCCATGGCTTTCATATCGCTTTGGGTCACCTCTGCAAAATAAACGTACACTGATGTTAATTGAAATTTAACGTGTTCCTGGACCGGTTGGCTAATGTAGCCGCAAAGTAGACAGGTACAACAAAGTCAGTGACTGCAAGTATGGTTTATTAGTACTCGAGATAATAATTGAAAATATTGTACCTCATAGGCTTATCAGTGAAATCCACTGAAAATACCTCAACCCAATCCACTGCCAAAAAATTTCATGAAATTTCAGCTGTCACTTTTGACAGCTGTCAAACTCAAGAAATGTCACAAACACTGGATTTGGGACTTTCTATTGCTTACCTTGGAATGCCAGTACTGACATACGAGGTGGGGTCCTCATAAATTCTTCCTTTAGACATTTTATTTTCTTTAAATCACTTTTTTGCCTTCAGAAACCATTCAGCACTGATGTAAACAAAGGGCGATAATATGTTACTGCAAGGTGGCGCTAAATGTTCTGCAAATGACCGGAAGCTGTCAAACTCATGCCAGCCGGCTTCGTGTTTTTACTAGAAATCTGAAAGTTTACTGAAATTTCTCCTCAAACAGCAGGACAATGTTCAAAAAGTAAGTTACAAGAAGCAGGGCAAAGGGAGACAACAATTGTCCTCAGATCTGAGTGTTTTTTTAGGTGGAAAAAGGTGTCCATTCCTTGGCATGTCAAATTCAGCCTGCTGTTGACTGTTGTGACATGTCACATGTGTATTGCAATTTTGACAGGTGCTTCAGCAACAATTCAGTCAGTTGAGTGATGAGATAATCTCCTTGGCATCAATGTCAATGAGCAACTTCGCCCATTACTGCTAGTTTTGTCAATTTAACAATCTAATTCCCATTGATACCAGCCAGAGACAGAGTAGACATGGTACAACTTTCCTTCCAAGTCTTCAGACCAAGTTGTGCTTTATTAAGCCGCCAGTTAAATTAAGGCCTTAATAACTTATTTAGTTGTTGTCAGCCGATACATGTATGTCTCAAGTGTTTCGCTAAAATTAGTTAGATAAAATGAGTTAGAATGCACGAGCGAGGCCGAGGGTTGTGGTACGGGTTGGTCATCTAGTGAAGCAAAATATAGCACTGAGACACAGCGGGTAATCCCCTAAAGTTAAACCCTCTCAGGCTCTTACTCTTGCTAAAAGCATTGAATTGTGGACATTTAGTTGAGTTCCCCTGATTTGTTTTCTTCCGTTGGAACTTTGCATTGCGTTGGCGAATCTTTACATGCTTTACAGGCTTGGTCTTTAGTCAGGTAAAAATACTGCACTACCTAGCTCATTGTGCAAACATGTAATGTGAGCAAAGATTGTATTTACAAACTCCATGCGTATGGCGTATATCAAGTCGTCATTAAATCTTTGAAATTGATAACCTCCTGGATTGTTGCCAATGTTGGCAAATGGTTCGGCAAAATATTTACTATAGTGTTTTTTAATAACTCGGACAAATGATATTTTTTACGAAAGAGCGATGATAAAATTACATGTATCTTCTCTTTTACCCTTTTAGGTTTGAAGAGAAGGAAAATGTGTCTTCGGTTAATAATTTGAAGTCCTCTGTAATGAGGGGAATCCGGACGGAAATCTTGGAACAGATGCCTTACATTGGAGACTATGCAGATCAAATCATTCCTAAGAAAGATCTGAAGGTTGTTAAATGGTAAGAGAGAATTCTGTGTGGTTTTTGTCTCACTTTATCATGTAATAATGCACTTTCTGGATGCATTTAACCCTTACCGGACTGAAGGGACATTTATGTGCATCCCCAGCTAACTGCCTGTTGGGCCATTTATGTCCATTTATATCCCATAAAGCTGCTGATGACGTACAAACACAGGATTGTTTTGGGACTGATCAGTCCAGTAGGGGTTATTAATTAATGATTGATTTATTCTTCTTTTAAGCTTCATTTAATGTTAAAGTTGTTGATCGATTCCTTATTTATTTCAGTCAAGATCACATAGAAATCGTAGCGTCAAAATCTGGTGAACTGCTCTTCTTCAAATGCCGAGAAAAGCCTTGGTATCCTACGTTAAAATTACTTCACAAGTGTAAGTAGATGGGCAATTTCTCAAAAATGTTCATTATTTAGAGATTGCTTTAAATTTTAAGATTCTGTATTCTTGATCCTATATTCTTGAATGGAGTACAGTAATTTCCATGGTCGATATTGTATTTACCGGTATATTTATTTTGTGTATTTCAGATCCATTTATTTTGCCCAAGATGCAGGTTGATAAGGGAGCAATTAGATTTATTTTGAGTGGAGCCAACATTATGTGCCCTGGACTAACGTCACCTGGAGCCAAGATGACTAAAGTGGAAGCTAACACCGTTGTTGTATCCTTGAAAGTCACAAATTAAAATATAAATCTGTAATTTTTTCTCCTTTGTGATAAAATCTAGGCCTACAGTAAAACCGATTTTTGTGGGAAAGATAAGGTAGCCTAATGTTAGCTGTTGTTTTTTGGACAAAAAAAGTGATCATCACTGCTGCAATCAGGCTTAGAAAGACACAACCTCATTGCTCAGTCTTTTTCCTTAATGAGATCTCAGGCAGTAACTGCTGAAGGCAAGGAAAATGCAGTGGCCGTAGGACTAACAAAGATGTCAACAGAAAAAATGTAAGTTATAATCTTCAAATGAAAACTGAAGTCACTTCTCATCAAGTTGAAGACTATGCACCATTGCATATCATTATATCAATTGATTGGCCAAATGAAGTCACCTTAAAGATAAAAGAAACTGTTATAACAAACTGAATGTAGACAAATCCAGTATAATCAAACAATAAAAGGTTAATGAAAACAACCTGATTGGCTTGTAAAGACCTTGAATGGTATACCTAACTCATTCTAACACAATGACTCCAACAGAAGATACAATTAGATGTTGTAACTCCTTCAAGCTGCTGACAAAATGTAATAATTCTCCTTTTCTATTTCAGTTTGGAAGTAAACAAAGGAATAGGCCTGGACAATATTCACTACTTAAATGATGGACTGTGGCACATGAAGCCGGTTAAATGATAACACCTTCAATTAGTGACTTATATATATTTCTATTTATCTATGTTTTCATGGACATTGTACTGGCGCAACTCCATGCAAGTTCTACTATGAAGTATGACTTGAATCAATAGCATTGTAATTCTCTCCCCACCTCCGATCATGCCTTCATTATTTTCGTTATTTTTCCTGCATGATTTGTTTGATTACTCCCAGAAACAAGCCACGGCAGTAATTTTGCATTTCAAAATGTTTTTATTGTGCATTTATACTACATAACAAAAACAGTCAATAAAAACTTATTAAAATGCATAGATCATCACTTTCTTTCTAAAACACACAAAACATCTGTCAACAAATACACTCGCCTAAAAATCAACACACATTCAATAAATTAGGAGTTTTATGCAACAAATTACAGAGGATGTAAACATGGTAAATAATAACAAGATTTGAAACAGAAATATTAACTTTCAGAGTTAATATTGTCTTAAGAATGGAACAGGGTACCCACTTTGATAGGTCTAGAAACAGTTATCGTTCTGGAATGCAGTTACAAAATCAAGACATAGTTTTGGGATGTTTTCTTGCTTTGTAAATTTTATAAACATCAAAATAATTTAGTAAAGAAACTTGTTGGACATCATATCAAATATTTGTCAAGCAGCTGTAGGAGCTGCATTGCAATATGCTCAAGTGTGACCGCCGGGGTCACTGCCCTCCTTCGTTACTATTTAAAGTGATATTTTAACCTCAAGAGAGACTGAATCGCCACGAAAGATGACTTCATGATGAAGAAGGGCCTGCTTACAGTGCTAGGACTATAGATGGGCGACAACTGTTTCAACACAGAAGCAAGAACTTTGTCAAATTGTGGTTCTTCTCATATTTAGGATGGTGTAATTTTCCATGTAACATTTACCACAACCATAGTACTATTAGTAGGGCTACAGCTTATAATACAGTCAAGTGTAATTACACATTAAATCTTTTTAAGTGTTGTACTGGTTTAAAAAATTTTTTTGGTTTCCAGTTAGGCCTACCAGGCATAAGGACAGCAATATTTGCTGGATCGGAGTGAAATCGCAGAAAATAGAGGGAATTCCATTACTAACTTAAATTTAGTGGGTACCCTGTTCAACGTCCAGTCAGATCTGAAGTACTGAGTTTTGCAAATTAATTATTTGCTTTTAATAGGCACATGCACAAGATCACACGATTTGCCACAAGAGCCTGAAAAGGCTGAAATTAAGACATCACTTAAGGCAATTGTGGATTATAATGCCAAGGATCATTCAATGCTGCTATGGATTAAGCCTAGTAACAATTGGATCACAAGGGGACTATTGCTTTTAATTAGCAGATTATACAAACAGATCTGGAACTCCGGCAATAAGTGGCATTTATATGCAATTGCCGAATTCATACCTCAAATTACTATACTTCAGATTACTTTACTTCCAGACTGAGGAATGACTTGATTTATCAGATCACACAAAAATATTATTTACAGAGAAGAAGGAATTTAAACATTTTACACGCGATTAACAAAATTTCATGTATGTTAATTTCAGTTAAACATGCATTCTGAGAACATGTAATATAATAATAAATTGTAAACAGTTTATTTGGCTGTAATAATGCTGTTTTGTAATGCACACATTTTGAGAATCATTCAAATTAAACTGTTAATCACACATTCAATACAGATCACTGAAATGGGATAAATTGATATATTTTTGTATTTTGCATTATAAATAGTGCATATATATGGCATACAGATGAATATTATGAATTTGATAAATATGAGTAATGGGATGATTCATAGAAAATTGATGAGAATGATTATTTACAAAATCACAGACAAGACGCTGGAATCTCCAGCAGGTGTCAGCAGTATCTAGGTTCTCTTGAAGTCCAGTCAAATTGGCGGGTAACGTCTACTCATTTTCCTTCCATACTCCTTTCGTATCGGTGGGAAGAACGTACTGAAAATAAAATAAATTTTAGTTTTATTGAAAGAGCAGCAGTAAGAGGAACTTAGGATGTAATTTGCCAAAGTTTTTACAGGTGCTTGCAACCAGTATTGCGAGAGGAATGTTGAAGAAGCTTCTGACCTCTCAGGAGGTCGCACTGTTTCACTATTATAAATCTCATTAGAACTAAGCATACAGTCTCAACTTTAATTTGCATAGAAAAACTTTTGGCATACTTTCATGACAATAAATTTGTTTTTAACTAAACTAAATGTATATTTTAGATGAGAGAGATACCTGTTAAAGCTTAATAAAGTTTCATATAATAAGGTTCTAAATGAAAGCCAAAATTTACTCACTTTTGGTTTTCGTAGTTAATACTTTGGTGGAACGATTCGTCTGAAAACAGCAGATTACAACTCAATATTAAGTCCTATGTTACAAAGTGTGCAAAAGTTGTTTACAGTCAAGGTGGAGAAAGACTCCAATCCAAGAAGATACATGCAGAGCAGACGGAAGTATAAAAATATATTTTAGAGGACCAGCCAAACTAATGAAAACTTGGTGAACGGAAAAAGATATTAACATTAAAAAAAAAAATTTGCAAAGGTAAAAATCACTTCAAATGCAAAACAAAACGAAAGTTTTAATGGAAAATTTGGAAATGAATGCAAAACAAAACTGAAAGTACATACCTCATGCAATATGTGATAATGATGATCACACACTAGCTATTTACATCACATCTGTAAGGACATACATACAGCCATGCAATAACAAGAAAACATGCAAAATGAAACAGGTCACTCTGACTAAACAGTTAACATGCTAAACGAAGAAATAGATTACTCAAATTGATATGAATTACATGACTAAAAAAGAGTAGTCTAATCATTCTAAATGGACTTTTATATCTGACGCAAGACATGAAAGATATGAAAAGATCATTCGTACCGTTTGATGAAAATTTTGTGTTTCGTCATCATCGGATCGCAAGTGGGTGGTGGGAGACAAGGTCTGTGACCGTACTCCATCCGTAGATCTAAAAGCATAATGAGAGTTAATCAAGAAGTTGTTAAAATGTGCTTAGTCTAACTTTTCAAGCTCATGATATTTTAATATTTTAATCAGTATCATAGATCTCTACAATTGGTCACTTGAAAGTATGGTCTGAAAGTCGTTAAAGGAGACTGAAAGAGCAACCAATTTTGGGAGTACCACTGAGCAAGGATCAAATCTTGAGACTTGGCATGACATTACCTTCACAGAGTAGACCTTTCCTATCCTTGACAACTTCCCAGGTTTATCAGTTAAGTTTATCAGTGGTCAGATTAATGTATTTATGTCTCTCGTCCCATTACTCCTATGTATCAGTGTTTATGCAGGGAAAGTAAAATATCCCTTCAATGGGGGTAAATCCAACATGCCAGAGTGAGTGAGTGATCAGCACTGGCAATAGGCCAGAACTGGGCTTAAAGGGCTGCACTTACAATATCTATACCTATCGATCTATAATACTATCTATCAATCTATTTGTTTATACGTGTATCTTTGCGACTAATATTGATCGATATACGCACCTGGCAGGAGAGAAAGATCTTGGAGCAGGGCTTCTTGCGCCACGAGACAAGCGACCTGAGCCATCGCCTGGAGGACTTAATCCATTTCTCCGCAACTCCTGGACACATCTTTCCCTGTTGCAAAAAGTGAGAGTATACAATGAGTAAATAACCCAAAACACGCTGAATACACAAAATGCTCAGAACAAATAGTGTATGCCGTTGACTTATAATTCCTTACCGTTCAAATCGTTCGTTGGTGACCTGCCTCCTCATTCGTTCAATCTCCGTCTCAAGCTCCATATTTCTGGACCTGGTCAGTGTTAGCTCCCTCTGGTGGCTTTCTCTGCAAATTCAAGTTTAAGAAGTCCGTATAATTTTGCTAAAAGTTGCACTTAATTCAAGATAATTTAGGCAAACAAAAGTCAAATAATCAAATTTGATGGGAATGTTTTAGATTTTAGAGCGTCTAGGGGACTGCACAAAAAATTATTCAGTGCTGTGCAAAGACTCTCAAGACACATTCATTCGCCCAGTATGGCAACATATAAAATAACTCAAATAGGCAAAGACTTCAAACTGTCCTTTAGCTCAGCTAACACCTGTTATTTTAGGCATATTGCACTCCATCTAACACAATACTTACATTTTGCTTTCATTGATAGCGATGCGATCCCTCAGCAGCTGTATCTCTGCATTGCGCTCCTGTTCAGCCAGATGAGTCTGGAATTCCTTGTCTCTGTTGTTGACAAGAAGTCCTTCTAAGTTGCGAACTGATGACCTCTCTGTGGAGACTTGATTTCTTAAAACATGCGTCTCTTGCCGCATCTCCTCCATTAAGGTGGCCACCTGCAGTGAAAAGATTTGAGATATCTCATTTGCCATTACACACTAAATTCTGTCAAGACTAAAAACATTGATTTCAAAGCTGAAGCAGCTCAGTGATTGGGAGTTCATGTCCAGTAGTTATACCGTTGCTAGGCTAATTGGGACAGGAGGCGGGCACAGCAATGAGGCGAAGGATGATTGAAACTTCCATCCAACACAGGCCCAGGTGACCCGGCAAAAGCTGGATTCAAACCAAGGACGCAGCGATTGGCAGCCTAGCACACTTCCACTAGACCAAACCCTCCCCCTGAAGCAGCTCAAGGGGACGCATTCTCTGAAAGAGGCAACAATCCTCAAATACACTCAGAATTGTCAACATTTTCCATACCTTATCATGGTCTAGTGTTTTGGCAGTAAGTTGGCGTTGCAGATTGTCTTTGGTGAGTTCAAGTTTTGTGCAGAGGTCCCTGACAGCCGCCAGATCGCCGAGCAACGTGTCCTTTTCTTGTTCGATACTCCTCATGGCTTCTTCAAGAACTGCTACCGACCTCGTTAATTGCGACACTTGAACTTCGTAAGCGTGTTCGGCCTCCAAGTGCTGTGAAGACAAGAAAATCATAATTACAACACAATCAAATACCACTGAAATAGGCTCACAATTGTCTTTCAGACAAGTAAATGTAAATTTCAGTTCGTCATATATTTTGTATTATGCAAATGCAGAATAAGATTACAAAAAATAAAAGTTTTCTTATCAAAATATCGAAACATCATGCATTTGAAGGCATAATTATTATAAGTTTTGTGAGTAAAAGCAGGCATTCACACAACTTCCATAAATATCTATGTAAGCTTACTCTTGACCTTTGGTAGTTTCATATCACAATGGTCTGAATATTTGACTCACCAAGGAGCCTTCACCCGTGTCTCATGGGCTTCATTAGCTTTCAGAGGTGGCTCAGTACGGTAAACGACTGCCCAGGGTCAAGTTACGAGACAAAAGGTTGCAGAAACACATAGCAGATTTAAGCTCCTTCGTGAGTTAAATATTTTGACATTTGCAATACGAAACTTCTATATTAACTTCCATAAACACGATAAAGTAAGCTAAAAACTTCACTTATCGCTCATACAACTATCTCACAATCTTGCAGGTAATCTTCAAGAAACAAACAAGGCAAACATTTATGCTACACATGTGGTCTAAAACAAATCAAGACACATGCTCATAAGTCTGAAAAACGTTGGACTGGACATTCACAACTGGGAGAAATTAAGAAATACCCACGTATCATTGCTACATCGTGCCACTTCAATGACGCAAGGGCAACATACATAGGACAAAATGGCGTGCTGAACTAGTCTTATGAACAAAACTTCGGGATAATACATTTGAGGGAAAGAGAAGCTGTAACGAACCTCAGAAGATGAAGAACATGACTGAAATCACAGGGCAACATCATGCTGAGAAATTCACAATCATTTTAGGGGAAAAGCAAATTCAATCAATGGTTTTCGAGGAGTGATGTGTGTGTAGGGTTAGGGCCCTGCATGGGGACCAGACTTTCACCCTACTCCCACCCGTTTGTGTTGTATTAGTGTTGTATTATATTAACTGGCCATGTTCCAACACATTCCAGGCAATTCAATTTTAAAATTTTCCCAATTCTGGATCACTCTTCTCAAATTTTGCCAGAAGTCTCAATCCCATCCAGCACATAGCCCCAGCAGTGTCAAATTGTCAGTTGCTGCGATATGAATAAACTCTGGAGAATAGCTTGAGACTGCATTAAAAGTATCTTTTTTTTAAAGTACTATAATTTATATACGGTAGGCACAATTGACTTGGGCGGGAAATGAACTAAATTGGGAGTCCAAGGAAAGCATGTAATACCCAAACATCAAATATATTACTGATGACTCACTGCTTGTATTTCCCTCTGCATGGACTCTGTCTTCTCCCTCAGTCTCCTCATTTCACTCTCCCTCGTCATGATCTCCAGCCTCAGATTTGAACTCTCGGATTCCAGTTGATGGGAATGAGTCTCGTTCCTCTCCGCTTGTTGACTCAGAGACCTGTACTGCTCCAACAGGTCCGAACGCTCATTTTCCTGAAACAGAAAATTTCATCATTAATTAATGTAAATCATTCAAGGACGGATGGATGGATGTTTGGGGCTTTACATCCTGTATTTGTGCACTTGGTAGGCTAATTGGGACAGGAAGAGGACACAGCAATGAGGCGAAGGATGATTGAAACAGCCATCCAACATAGGCCCAGGAACCCGGCAAGAGATGGATTCGAACCCTGGATCCAGTGATTGGCAGTCCAATCATTCAAGGAAACAAAAGGCTTTTTAAGAGGTCTTTTATATATATATAGGGATACTAATGGGATACTAATGGATGGAGTGGACGGATGATAGGGACTTTATGTCCCGCATTTATGCACTTGGTAGGCTAATTAGGACAGGAGGAGGACACTGCAATGAGGTGAAGGATGATTGAAACTGCCATTCGAAACAGGCCCAGTTGACCGAGTAAGAGCTGGTTTCGAACACCAGACTCAATGATTAGCAGCCCAGCATGCTACCACTTGGCTAACTCTACCCCTACTTTTTACAAATAATTAAGCAATATCACAGCAAGCAACTCCAAAACAGTGTTACAAGCACTCAATCTCAGGGGAATCCCCTGAACTACCGGTATAGGTGATTTACAGTGTGCAATTACCCAAATTTCCCCATGCCAATTACCAATATACGAATTACCTTAGAAGAGAGCAGTTCTTCGACCCTCTTGACCTCCATGATGTAATCCTGGACTTGCTCCTTGAACTGATCTCTCTCTTCAAGGGTTTCACTCAACTCCGCATGCAGACTCTACAACATGTGATCAAGTGATGCTAAATATATTGTGGTAACTTATGTGACATGCAAAGTTGTTAAAAGACAGCACAATAACTAATATCATGAGTGATTTACTCAGCTCAAATAGAACATCCAAATTAAGATTCCCCAGAATGAAAGAAGGGTAGGATTGGCTGAAAAAATGTGAACAACGGTGAATAAGCCATCTCCTGTAGTGTACTCAGTTTTAGAGAAGCGACTCTATATCGGACACACTATTTGGGCTGTCTGAGACTGCCTGATGATAAATTAATTCCAGTTTTTCATGGATGTGTTGAACTGGACAACTTCGCCACAAATAAACATTGACAGATCCACTTCCATGAAATATAACCTTTTTCTCAATATCTCACCTGGTTCTCTCTGGTCATAGTAGTCAGGTCGTCCTGTAATCGACGGTTTTCCCGGATGGCAACCTCCACGTTCCTAGCTTTGTCCGTTAATTCATCGCTCGTTGAATCAACTTGCCTCCTCAGACTTGAGATCTCCCGGTCCTTGGCAGTTATGTTGTCCGCATGGTGGCTGTAAAAAGTACACACATTACCAACAAAGGTCATTCAACAATACAAGGTCAAACAATAAAGCAGTGATTTTATCTGAGATCTTAGTCCCTGCAAGGGAGCAAGCATAAAAGACAACCTTCTACAGTCTACATTATAACAATATGGCAGCTCAGCATGGAGGGGGTTAAAACTTGTTTATGATAAATCTGAACTTCCTTTGTATTGTGTTCGCCTGTCAATCAAGTGAGGTTGATCTAAGTGGACAAGACATTAAGAAATATGTGAAGAAAATCCCCATCGCATATTGAAATCTTTTTATAACATGACACATGGGCCTAATTGAAAATTTGATGTATGTAATTGAGACAAATTTATATTGAAAATACTACATTGCACTTACTCAAGGGCATTTTCCAGCTCGGTAATACTGGCTTTCAATTGGCCAATGACTCTTTCCTGAAAGAAGACAATTTACATAAGCACTGCATTCAGTGTAGCAGAGAAAATCTTCATTTCCTAGAAACAGACTAACACTTCACAGAAAGTCAATGGCATTGTAGTTCCAAGCTATCTCGAGATTGAAGAGATTCGTGTTAGGGAAAAATTTACGTGATTATTCAAAGGTCGGGATCAAATTCAACAAACCTACTGAATGACAACTTTCAATCCCTTGTAGGCTAAGTTACAGGTCGAGAAGGAGGATTGCGCTCCCATGACAGACCACCTAATGACTGATGGCTGCAGAAGGAGCAGTCTTACAACACACAGACTAATGTCCCTTCTACTTCAATGGCATAGTGGACTGCCATAGCCATATGTATCATTTCCCAACAATTTTTCCTTAATAATAGAACAGCGCCCTTACCTTAGAAGTGAGTTGTTGCTGCATAGCTGCTAATCTCTCGGCCTTGTCATCAACCTCCCCTTGTAAGATATCCTTCTCTTTGTCAAGAGAAGTGACAGTCGTCTTCAGAGCTACCATCTCATCAGCGTCGGTTTGAGTAGCGTCGGATAATTCTGCGATTCTTCTCTCGAATATCATCACCTTCTCCTCCAAGTTTCGAACGTCTATCTCTTTCCGAGCGAGTTTCTGTTGAGCTTCATCTAAAGCCCTCTCAGCCTGAGTAGCTAATAACCTGTATTAGAGGGAAATGAGAACAAACAGATATTGAAGCAGTCAAATTTTTTTATTCTATTATTAAAGTCAAAGCATAGCAGGTGTCAGTGAATGATGGAACAGTTCCATCCGCCCCCTTTTAGTCGCCTTATATACTACAAATTGCTTTTAATAAAGTGAAAACTGAGAGTCTCTTGTATTTTATTGTAGATTCCCTAATCTCTGGATTCATGTATGAGAAGAATTTTACCTTCAGGAGACGGCTACAATTCACTGCATCGCCTGAAGGTTGAATTCATCTCATGCCTCTTTTTTTGTCAAGTGCACAGGCTACAGATTATGGATGGATCATTGGGGCTTTACGTCCTGTATTTAAGCACTTGGTAGGCTAATTAGGGCAGGGGGAGGACACGGCAATGAGGTGAAGGATGATTGAAACAGCCATCCAACATAGGCCCAGGTGACCCGGCAAGAGCTGGATTCGAACCCTGGACCCAGTGATTGGCAGCCCAGCACGCTACCACTAGACGAACCCTCCCCTGCACAGGCTACAGCATACATGTATCAAAAGCACTTCAAACTGCGAAGTTGACAAAATTACCTCATCTGAGTAGCAGTGGCCTTCTGTTGGTCTGCGGAATCCTTGGAGTCCGTTAAGCTGAGGGTTTGCTGCTGCAGTCGCATTTGCAATGTCTCTATCGTGTGTTGCATTGATTCGCATTTCGATTCTAATTCACCCCTCATTCTCCTTGCCTGGAACAAAATTATTTCTCAATTAGAATTGACTCCAAAACCGTAAATAAGTTTACTACCATTATAAATGAGACAAGAAAGATTTTCACTATTGAGCGAAATGTTGTAAAAGGGCTTAATACGTTGGAAAGTTTTCCTCCAATCCAACAAGAAATAAACTAACATGTAAATGGAGTTTGCAAAGGTCACTGTCAAGAATATTCAGCAGCCAGCAGACTACTGAGGTTTTGCTGCAGCACAGTCTTTGTTCGTAGTTCTTTCTTCTCAATCATTACAAGACATCAAATATTTTGAATTATTCTCAAATTGATCTCTTTTTTTTTTACAGAAATGAAAATAAATAGTTGCTCCTCCTACTGTCGAATCTTGACAGTTAAGCTCAATCATATTTATTACCTATCATGAATTTTATTTACAATCTACTTACAGTGATGACCTCTTCGTCCATATCTTCTACTTTCTGTTCAAGCCTCGCTCTGTCCGACAAATGCCCTTCAGTCGCAATCTGAAAGACCATTTCTAACAATCATAAGGTGTACAACATAGTAAGAAAAGTGTCATTAACCGCCGAGCTACTCTACAGCAAAAGTATTTTGGTTCCTGTAGGTGGCTCTAATATGGTGGCAATTTTTTAGGCCATGGCAGAATAAAATTTTTCATATTTGAAGTATTGAGGAATTTAAGTTGATGCAATTTTTTTGCACAAACTGCAGTGAAAATTTGAGTTTTTTTTTTCATCATGACTTCCGACAATTTTTAGCTTTTCCGCGACTTTCCTAGACTTTCTATTACTGCGGGAACCCTGAGTGCAGTTTAAAATTACGACATATTCAGGACGATTTTTTAGCTGTTCCATGACTTCTCAATAACTTTCCAATAACAGATTTATTCTCACACAAGATCTACTGACCTTTAACCTTTCCCTCAAACTGTCTCTCTCTGTTGTCAACCTCCTCAGCTCAGCCATTGCATCATCTCTCTCATTCTCCACTCGTCTCAAGACCGCTTGAGCTGCTAGAGACGTTTTAGCTGATTTAGGAGAACGTACAACATCTCTCCTCACTCGGTCTAGTTCTTGCTTTGTCTGAAATGTGATTGGATTGTGTCAAATCTAAGGCATTCAAATCTTTTAATTGAAAGTGAGGATGCATAGATATTTGTGGATTTATGTCCTTTATTTATACACTTGAGAGTCTAATTAGAACAGGAGGAGGATACAGCAAAAAGGCAATGAATAATTGAAACTGCTCTCCAACATGAGTGTCTATGGTGCATTTAGCATATCTAGATTACAAATGTACAAGAAGGATTTTAAAATAGTCTGCTTCAGCGGCCGCTGCCACAATCATACTTAAACCTGCATGCTGTCCAGCTCAGTTTTTATTAGAAGAGAAGTTGGTCATCAATTAAATTACTCAAAAGAGTTGCCGAAAACAATTGAGGAAATAATTTTGTAATAGAAACCCACCTCTTCATAAAGATCATTGATTTGGTTCCTCTCTGCAGTTAGAACTTTCACATTGGCCTGAATCTGGAAGAAACCGAAGTATAAATCAAACTTGGCAGGAATGAAAAAATCAAATATATATATACAAACACCAAGAGTACTAGTGATTGACTTCTACAGAATTCATCCATCAAACAGATTAAATGGTATAAGTGAGTGAGTTTGTGTTTTACGCCCCATCAGCACCGGTGTGGGCTATTTAGAGGCAACGATTAAATGGTACAAACCTCAGCCATGTGCCTTTCAAATTTATCGAGTAACGCCTGGAGTTCATTCCTTTCCTTCTTCACTTTGGCAAGTTCTGAATCATTTCCCTGGAGAGAGAAATATTATTATAAAACTCCACTTCATCTTTGATTGAGTAAATGGTCAATTAATTTGAGTAATTCGTGAGAACATTATTTTTACCTTTACCCCGTTCTTGTTCTTGCCGGGACTTCGGAGGGGACTAGTGGCTCGGTGTTTCACAGATCGGAGTATTTCACATTCCCTCTTGTAGTGGTCCCTCTCGTCTTCCAGTACCCGTATCACAGCCTCCATGTCTGCATTCTGAAGCGCAATAAACACATTCAGAACTCATGTACATGTAAGTACAGTATAGATACTGAATACAACTTGCAAAGAGTGGCTTTCTATGGAAAATTTGTAATGATAAGTTAGACGGCCGTCTTGTATTCTTGATGAAACTTTGGGATAGATAGATGGATGTTTAGGCTTTACGTTCTGTACTTATGCAGTTAGCAGGCTCATTAGGACAGTGGTAGGACACAACAATGAGGTCGAGGATTGAAACTGACGTCCAATAAACAAACCTTTTCATTCTTCCTGTTATTCCTAGTGGGGCTTCCATTACGCATTGACCTGGATGGAGTTGAGGACAACGACCTTGTAGGTGACCTTGATGGCGACCTTGACCTATTTGTTGATATTTTTGACCTACTTCTTGACCTAGTTTTTAAAAGTTTCTGAAACATAAGCATAAGTAAACCTAAGTAAGGCAGATATTGTAGCACTTGATGCAAAAAACTAATAACCATCAATCTTTGAATCTGTTACTAGGTATCAGGATACTATCAGCTATAGGCAATCTAAAATGAAATGTTTTGTCTATGAATCTCCAGATCAAGAATCATTGTATGGTTTGTACCTGCAACATTTCCACTTCATCCCTCCAGTAATTCCTATCATCCTCAAGTGTTTTCATCACAGTTTTTGACCGGTCGGGAGACTTGCTTCTTTTTTTGATTAACCCATTTTTGTGCTTCAGACGGTCGATTTCTAGCACCAATTCTTTTTCTGAAAGCGAAAGCCAATTTTTGCTCACTTTATGCAACATAAACAGAATTTTGAAATAATAAATCATTCCAGATTATGCTAGTCACTTCACCAAATCTGCAGGTTGTAGACAAAATGTTGTCAGTTTGAAAAATCCAGTCACATGATAAGTTGTAATTCACTTAATTTGAGAAACACAGATACAAGGCATATATCACTTTCTATACATCTTAACAAAATAATTTAATCATACAGTTACATACCACTGGCAGTGAGTTTGGTGACCCTGGTAGACAACTGTTTCTTGTCATCCTGCATTTTGTCCAGGATTTCATCAAGCTGTTCTCTTTCCTGTCTTTCAAGTGATAATTCAGATTTCAGTTTCTTCATCTCAGCTGCGATGCGATTCTTTTCCTGGTAAGAAAAATATCACAAAGTAATTTTTACCATTGTTTGATTTTGCAAAACGAATCTAGCATCACATGTGATGTTGACAGCTTGTTAGTGCAACAGGGCCACGCAGGTTTGGGAATCTGCATTAAAATGTTATTTTCTAAAATAATAAAATACTCCAAATGACGAATCATAAAATATACAATTTAAACTCAATGAGTCATGAATATATAACCAATCACAGAACCAGTCATATTCTTTTAAATATCCAATAATGTATCTATCTAGCTCAAGTTATGGCCAGAATATAGCCATGCAAAGAAAATATGTCAAAACGTTTCAGCGGCGAAAATGGTTTGTGATGTGTTTAAAAATTAGTACAACTTCTCAACTCACAGCTTGCAACTGAGCGACCTCCAAGTCAAGTGACTCCAGTTCTGTTCGGGATTTCTCCAGTTCGTTTTTGGCTTCTTGGATTTCCACGTCTGCAGTTCGCACGACAGTGTCCTTGTCCAGTCGCAGCTGCTTGGCCATCCAGTCAACATCCTGCAAAGTAATCATCAAATACATTGATCAAAGATATGCTGTTGCATCAAGTTGACAAATATGAACTCTGGTCATGATTTCTCTCATTTCACGCAACTAAATTACAACACAAAACCTATGAAAGAAATTCTTGATGATTAGGGAAACAGGATTTTTGAGTTCAGAGTAAAGGATCCTAGCATGATAGCTGAAGTGAAATGTCAAAATTGAAAGGTCCAAAGAAATTTAGAGTCATATTTCAGATGTTCGCGCAGACAAGTCAAAAGTGAATTACTGTGTCCAGCGCCGGAGCCGAAAACCAAAATTTAACTGCAGGTCGTTTGGAGATTGAATGGATCGCCCTAACCTGTCCCACAGGGACTAAATGATTGCCTGTGTTCCATAATACACCAGGTAAAAAAAGTTTTGAGTATTTGATTGAGAGTTTGATTGGGCAACACTTCACTTAGTAATGAAATAATCCAGTTCTGGCATCACAAATGGGCCTATTTTTTTTGGCCAGTACTAGAGATAATGCTTAGTTTATTAGGCCAATGGATCCAGTGATTTCGATGGCATGTCATAAATGATCTATTGGCTGCATTTTCACATTAACTAGTGATCATAACACTACATGAGATTACCATCATTATAAGGCCCACTCTGAAGCGAATAGAAGGCCAACAGCTTTTGCATCCATGGACTCCTGTTTGGATTGAGGTTATGACCCAGATAATGAAATGCTCTAGTTTCTGGCCAACTCTTCTTGTGCCTAAGTACTAGTAAGTAGGCTACATATACTTTCACTGAATGCAAACACTCCATGTGCCCTGTTCAGCTGAGGTGAGCATCATCAATGCAACCTGTACTATTTCTCATACCTGTTTTCATGACATTTATGTATCAACAATTAAATTGAAGCTTCTGGAACATTTTATCATAACATTCTCCCTTATCATCACAACAGTTAACAAGGGTTGTGTGCACATGACCCGGTCGCATCAGTCAGCAGTGACTCGGCACATAATATAAAATGTGGTCCTCAAGCAGGACTTAGTAGGTGCATGACATTGAGTAACTTGAAACAGGTACATCACTACATATCAGCCAAGGTATTACAAATACTATCTTGATATTTAATATCTAATTCGCAATGCACCATATTAAACAGAACCTTAATTTCAGATCACTATGGCTCCGACAGTGTTGCGTGGACCGTCATGGCTTCCAAGAGTGATAAAAGACTTTTCCACAAACAATTATCGGATTGAACATGATGGCTACTTGTCAAACCACATTTTGCATGCAATTGTTGCCTTTGCTCATCTAGGAGGGGACGAAAAGAGAACAAGGGAATATGCAAATTGGTATGTGAAGCTTCGTAATTTGGAACCACCCAGGAAAGATGACCCATCTCCCAGTACTTTCGGAGAAGTGGCAAAAGAGAAGCCGAACTTTGGTGACCTCATGGATAGGTACAGGGCTCAAATGGCTTCTGAAGGGTCAATTGGAGCCGTCATTAAGAAGGAATTCCCCTGGTTAGGCAAAGGAAGCGTATCGTCCTTATTCCATGGCCTCATACAATTGGGCTACGGGGCAGGTTGTGGCAGTGATGAGATGATGCTCGAGGGTTTGTCTTACTTACACTGGTCGTACGAACCTCTTCGCTACGATACTACGAACGATGAGGTTAGCATCAAACACTTTGGCAAAGGAAATGAAGACATAATTGGAGTCCTTCTCAATCTTCAGAAGGATACAGAACTGATTGAGAAGATCAGAACATTCACCGACAATAAGCAAACTGGGTTATTACTCTCTCGTCTCCTTGGAGTCGTCCAAGACATGCCGGATTATTTCGTCTCTCTAGCTAATTCAGTGAAACTACCCGAGTTCTTCGACCCTGATAATTACACTCAAGAAAGTGTGGAGAAGTTAGCCATTTGGCTGGTCATCCAGGCACTGACGGTATATTCCAAGTCGGAGAGAGAGAATGACTTTGTTCTTCTTCACGGGGTTACTGGCTCATGGGGTTTACGGCATATTGTGCCTTATTTATCCCCAGCAGATGGCGTTGTAGCCATAAGGGACCTTCTGGCACTCATCTTAGCCGCTTATGTCACAGAAAGATGCAGCCCACTCTCAAGGGAGTTTGTGGTTCTAGAAAAACCATTGGATTCGTCAACATGGGATGAATACAACAAGAAAACTCTGGCCAGATACGCTGATGAACATGTTTATAAGCTTGTTCAGGTAAGGAATTGCAATGATTTCTGTCTCTCAATCACATACCCTGAAAGATACTTGATGGAAATTCCCTACTTTTTCAAGACTTTTTCAAGACTGATGCGTCATTTTTCCAGACCATCAATTAGCTCATATCTCCTGCCTTCACAACTTTCATCACAGACTGTTCAAGCGCAGTACCATCTGTTTATGAATTAAATGAGTTCTTCACGCATCAGGCTGAATAAGCAGAACTCCCACGTAAAGTAAAATCTGAGACCAACAGGACAAGTTTCTACCCAAGACAAGTTTTGATGTTACTATAGTTTACTTTATCATATCGCGGCTTATGGATGTTTGAAATAACTGGCAAAATGCTTCAGCAAATAAAATTTCCCAACTACAAATAAAAATTCCCTACTTTTTCCCTACTTTCCTGGTCTGGAAAATGGCTTTTGGAAATTCCCTACTTTTTCCCTACTTTTCAAGACTGGGAACCATGCCACTCAAGATCTCTTGGTAACTGCATTTAGTTGGTTTTGATTCATAACAAACATGTTTCGAATTGATCATCAGATGATTTGCCATGCCACAAATTAAAGCAAAATCACCATATATTACAAAAGATTCAAGTGTAATACCCAGTTACAGTTAAGCTTGGTACAGAAACAAGATTGAAGAACCCCTGTTGACTAACAAATAATTTATTCATTGATGCATTGTGTACCAAACTAGGTTTTCCACCAGTGAAAAATCTGGTATTCAAAAACGATGAAGCAACATTTGCTATTAAGATCGAGTGCTCTCTCAAACTACTAACACGTTTTCTATTGACAGGTAAAATACAGGTTGAAAAGAAACACTTAACCTTACAAATTTCTACTTGAATGCAGTCCAACAAGATAAGGCCACACATAATTGATCTTTAGCTTCTCAGATCCTCTCATGGCACTATTTCTAGGGTCGGTTGGTAGGACAAAAAAAAAAAGTGAAAAAGTTTTTTTTAATAATGTCAAAAAAAATTAAAAAAAATTTTTTTCAATTTTTTTTTTCCATCGGCAGGAAACCTATTGTGTTGGCGGGTCCGCGAAGCTAAAAATCAATTATGTGTGGCCTAATGCATGTTATATTTTCAGGTCTGTTACGACTTATGGAAGGATGACGACCTCAAAGGAGAACCATATGACTCCTTGTTCGCCACTGCGGTTCGCACTGTGCTCGGAGAGAAACTCCGCTTTGCGGGACTTGAGGCAGATGGGGATTTACCTGCATTCTATTCCAACAATTAGGTTTTCCTCAAGACAGCCATAACCACAGAACCTGCATACTCTTGCTAGTACATATAAGCGCATGGGATCTTCGTGGTATACTCTTAGCATGAATTGTGGTGAACAATTGAATTTTCCGTGACTTTTTGTGTCTTTGATAATACTTTTGCATGACTTTTCGTGACCAGAGTTTTTTCATGACTTTCCCTAACTTTCCATGACTGTGCAAGCCTTTTAATAATTTTACACTACAGAAATTACTTCAACAAGCACTCGTCATAAAAACTAGAATTGGGGCCACTCAAAAATGGCACTTCTCGGCTGGTACATCATTTTTCGATCACGCCAGATTGTCCCATTGGGACAAGAGATCGCCCATTATGTTGAGAATATTTGCTTAGGCAGGTCTGTGCATTTGCATTTTAAATACTGTTTACATTATTCTAGTATCTTATCCCATTAAAACCTAATGATCTTCATTCATTGATTGCTACTACATGTATCATTGGCAGTGATTGCTATCCTTGATTGCTATCATTGATTGCTATCACACTGATTGCTATCCTTGACTGTCACTGAACAAGCTGCAGTCATCCTTTAAAGTTGTGGCGAATGCGGACGACAAACCAATAATGTGGACGCCATGGCGTGCACTGCTGACAGGATGAAAACAGAGATTGCCCCATATCGGCGAAATATGGCCAATCAAAGAAGGAGGGAGTGGGCAAAGGGTGGAGTCAGAGCTGAATTTTGAAAGGGGGCAGGTCTGGCGTCAGCTTCTCGCTAACTTTTGACCGCTAAACCATGACAGGAAGCATTGTACTTCTCAACACACACTGCCAATCAATGAAACCTTAAAATCTCTGGATTTTGCCAATGTACAGACTTTCAAATGAGCAAGATTACCTGGAGGTCCCTGGATAAATGTGCATTCTTAGTTCCAAGCACAATGTTGTCTTCTGTAGCTGCTTGTGATTTCCTGAGGTTATTTTCAAGTGAGTCTTGCAGTTCTCTGTTGCGAGATTGGAGGTAGTCAATCTGAAGGGGCAGAAGAGGAGAGATCGTTGAGTCGCTGATACTTACAAAATTCAAAGAACCAAATAGTTTAACTTGTTCGCAACTTCACACAATAACAGAGGTATTACAATCAGTTTTGCAGCCATTAGAGGATTGGCGTGAAACACTCGCCAATTAAATCAAACTCACAATTAAATCAAACCAAATATTAGGCCTTCATTTTCAGAAACTGTAAGATTACAAATTAATAACAATGTGCTTGCAATAACAGAAAGTCATACATAGAAATTATATATGATGACTGACAGAGCACATTTTTATAAGAATGTTCTTCAGAGTCAGCAAATATAAACGTACTTGAATATTAAGGTGTGAAATAAGTCTTTCGTTTGCCCTGTTCCGCGACTCCAAGGCCACAACATCATGCGGTCGCCCTCCATCTAACATTCGACTGAGGCGGTCAATCTCCCCATCTCGCGTGTCCACCTGCAAAGTGACGAAGGTTTTATGTTATGATATAAAGATAAAAATATTATTTCAATTTCTGACATGGATGGCTGGATTATTGGGGCTCCACATCTTGCTTTTAAGCACACGGCAGGCTGACCAGGTCTGCAGTAGGATAAACCACACAGAAACGAGGTGAAGAATGATTGAAATTGCTGTCCAACGTCCAGATGACCCAGTGCAGACCAAGCAAGCCATATAATCCAATGACTGGAGCAACCTCTTTCAGGATGGGTGGATGATTGGGGCTTTATGTGCTGCATTTACTGGGGTGCATTGTGATAGGCTAATAAGGACAGAAGGAGGACAGGACACAGCAATGAGGTGAAGGATGATTGGACAGCTATTATTCATAAGGGACCGTTCAGAATTTATGACTTGGGGGGGGGTGGGAGTTTTGTCAGAACTTCCCGTCAAAAATTGATACCCCCCCTTGAGATTCATGCGGATTTTTAGTACCCCACCCGTAGGACTCATGCGGATTTTTAGTACCCCCCCCTCGACATACAAAGCAATGCATACCTATATTGTTATATATGTGCCCCTTCTACAGTCACGCGTACAGATTCGCGGACTTTTGCGCGTAAAAAGCATGAATAAACTGAGTGTATGTGTGTTTTGTTACATATACGTTTTGTTAAATTTTCTTACCCCCCCTTGGACATCTTGTCAAAAATTAGTACCCCCCTTGGAACACGTGTGAAAAGTTAGTACCCCCTCGGCCAAAACTCCCACCCCCCCCCAGTCATAAATTCTGAACGGTCCCTAAGTAAAGAAGACACAGAGCGGAAATATAACCGGGGACCCAACGATCACTAGCCCAGAGCAATACAAATTGAAATAACCCTCTCCATAAAATTCACGTGAAGAACTCAACATAACTCATGAATCAGTGTTGCGTGTCTGTATCAAATTCAGAGTGTGAATTCCACCCTGGGCATTTGGCAAACATTTTTATTGCTCCCCAAGGGATAATAAAGCCAGATCAATGAAAGATAAGAACAGGTGGTGCAATTAATCCTGTATCAGTTAGCTGTCAAAATATATGATTGGCCACAAAAGTCAACTTATTTTCTTAATAGAAATTCTTACAATAAAAATTATTTGTCTACTGTTAATTCTGTCATCTAGGAGTCAAAGCAACGCTTTTGGCACTTGATCTTGGTTTGAGTTTGAAATACAAGCCAATTGCATGTCTCGCATGTCTAGCAAGCTTAGGGATAGTACAATGAACATGCCAAACCTTTTTAAAACGTAAGCTGTGAGTAGCATGCCATGGAGGCAGCAGAGCAGAGCTGTGATTGATCAGAATTAAAGGTTCACTGATTCATTGACAAAATATTGATTAATGTATTTTGAGCCGCAAGCCATAGGCTATGTACAGCATGTACACGTAGACCACATCGGACTGCTGTGGGTGTAGTAGTAGTAATGAGAACATACCAGACCCATTTAATCAGGCGCCAAGCAAATCAGCCACTACAATTGCTCTCTTGAAAGAAATTTAATATGCTAGAGTAACCAGCAACACACATAAATTAACATAATCAATCACGATTAATGTTTCCTATTCATAACTAAAAGTTAATCCTTTAAACATGTCAAAAACGGCTTGAAAAACCTTAAGCATGTTCAGTGACACTTGTGTAGTATTCTTATAAATCACTGGAAATCAATGCACACAATGGAATTGATATATCAAATCAATACTGAAATGGTATGTGAACTTGACAATTCCTAAAACGAAGTATGTGCACTTGATTAACCAGTTCAGTGCAATAATTTGTATTAACAGAGAAGTTTTCTTGAAATATCAAAGACATGAGAGCATGTGATACATGGAATCATTGCAATCTATCATTTTAAAGGCAAACACTCATCAAATCCTGACTTTTAATAAAAACACCTTACATTGCTAGAATTGAGTCTTATAAACACACAAAGATAGTTAAAATTTTTTTTTCCAAAGTGTACACTTAGTAAAGGACCTGTGAAGTTGTGTTTTTGGAACTTATTCATGGGCTGTCAGTCCGGCTGGCTCATCCAATGTGCATGACGTAGGGCTGGGTGGCCCCCTCCCTCCCGAGGGCCAAGTCAGGCAGTCAGCATGGCAATCATACCTGTGTCTGTTGGGCTCTAATGGTCATCGACTGTAAACTGCTGCCATCTCTTGCATTGTATTAATTGCTTTTTTGTTTACTTTTTGCCCAGCCTGACGTGGCACCTTGCCAATAGTTCACAAGGTGTCGCTTTTAATTGTGCCATATCTCAGGCCAAAGATTGAGAATGAATATTTGCTTTATTGGACTTTTGTTTGCATAAATGTACAAGTGACTGTGTCAATGCATATAAAAAATAAGGTTTGATGCATAGATCAAATAAAAAAAGTGCATGACTGTGGCCCTTTAAAGCACTTAACTGACACTTTATATGACTTGTGCAAGTTCTAAGTACATAGTATCATGTGGCATTGTGGCAAACATACTCAACCAAAGAGCTTGCCAATTACTGAAACTGTGGCAGAGATTTGAGGTATAGCTTTTTGTGGGGGATGGGTGCTAACCAAAACTGTACATAGAAGTTCCTTAGATTTAAAGCAAACTTGTAAATTTCTCCCATACGTCCCAAAGGATTTATACCTATGTTAACCAGAAGAGCAACATTTGACAGCTCCGGTGCATTAAAACTGCTATAATAAGTTATTGATTTTTCTGAGCGGCATATTCTTGAAAATTTGAGCAACCTGGGTTCAGTGCATTGCTTTTCTATCATTCCTGTTGCTAGGCAACATAATAAATGAGAATCCGTAATGATGGAGACCAGGGCAAATATGGTTTATGAAAAGCCAGAACACAGAAATTCATTAACTCATTTATCAATAGTCAGGCGGCCTGACAGTAGATTCCATGAAATGCCCGATGTTTATTGGATGTCATGATAATTAATTAACCACCCTTATCTTTATCACAATCTGCGACAAATACAATGATTATGAGAGCACATAAAATGTAGATAAGTCAAAACCATATCATAATTAAATATGATGGAATATTTCATTCTGTTGCATGTCTGTTAAATGTTTGTTTCACAATTTTAGAATAAAATATTCAAGAACATGACAACTTTCTTCCCATTAATTTTATAAAACAGATCTACAAAAGATGACAATATAGTTCTAAGTGTTTATTTTTAACAGATTAAATTTTCTACAATTTATTTATCATGCACGATCATCAAAAGTGTGTTCAAAGGCCAATTAATGAAAGCATTCACAGTAATCATTATATTTTACTATTTATATTCAACTAAAATTTCGAATCAAAATGGTGTTAAGTATTTATCATAATCTGTTTATATTTCTAATGGCATCCTATTACCCTAACACAACATGAGGATGAGTCAGAGATCCACTCCAGATAGTTTTTCTCCCAATGCTCAAGTGCAGCTGTACGTGATAAACAATGAATGAAAATATGTTGTCAATCAGCTGATAACATCCTGGATAGTTACTGAATGAATTCCACAGATTTATATATCTCAAAATAAAATATAGATCATTCTTCTGGCATAGAAATACTATTGATAATCTGTAATTTATCTATTTTTAAAGGAGGATTATCTCTACACACAGCTTTACTCAAGGGGTGATAATACAGAACCCTAGGGTACCCCATAGGGATAGTGCACAAGAATGAGTTTATCACATCCAATGATCCAATTTCAGCTACTGTTTCTGCTGCATATAGAGGGCTATCAGATGATATAACAGAATTAAATCACAGGTATATTTGCATTGATTATACCCACCAAGTATTGCACGTATTGCCAGAGGGTATCAGTGAAAACCCTGCATCCACAGCCACAGTCACATCCCAAGGATGCTTCAGGGGCCGTGGCCATGTTGTCATCGTGGAGCAGTTCATTCCACTCTCAGACAGGGGACGCAGGTTGGTGGAACCCCTATTGGTGCTATATTTGTCTGAGGATCGTCTGCTTGTGTGGATTGGAACATTTGAGCACTCATTAGATGACACATTATAATTTGATAATCAGGGTAGGTAATATGCCTACTAAAAACACACAAATCAACAACCCCCATACCATACTGCCATTGTGAATTAACTACAGACAAAGTAAGTATTTTTACCAGCCAAATCTAGTGGATCTATGTAGAACTTCCTAGAAGTGACAGAGTTCGTGTTTTTACGCCCCATCAGCACCTGGATCCACGCAGAAAATGACCATCTTTAAAATCATCACATAGTTAGTTATAGTTGAAACATTAGGCACTAAATACAATTCTCTAATTTAAAATAAGTAACTTTTCAAATATTGCTTCAAAAACATCTTTTACTAATAGGGCCTAGCTAATAATTTTACCGATCTCTTTCCCTTTTCTTATTAAAATTCTATCATTGCAAAAAAGCCAAAATCAAAGTGACAAGATCACACGTCAAAATTGATTTTTGTCTCTAAATACCCCCATGGCCTCCAATATGGTACCAATATCTGCAAATGACACGCTTCATTAAGTTTCGCAAGAGAATATTTGTCAATAAATAATACATGATCCATCTAGTGCACTGATCAGACAAGATCAATAATTCTGAATCAAATGAAAATGAATACAAATCATTAGATAGCCAGTTTCTCATATCCCAATAGTGCAAAAACACAAAATATCATAGGACCCTAAAAACAATCAATAGGTCAACTACTAAATATGCCACGTACCCCAACTCTCTATATAATAATTGTTCAAATAAACAACAAGTACTTAGAATCAAGCAACATCCCTTGTCATTCTATTGATATGTTTGTCACCATGACAGTCCCTGCATTGCCATGGCAACCAGATGCTCTTCACGCTTCACTTATTATAAGCTTATTGATTCCTCCATTGACAAGATGAGTTGCTTGTTGTAATTCAGGTAGTGCCCAGTATTGGCATGAAGATAACTATCTAAACAGTGCACCTGTTT